>JARFYF010000060.1:18755157-18766736 GCA_030265395.1 Rhina ancylostomus | reverse complement strand
GTAATTCGTTCCCACATATGCAACCACCAAATGCCCCACAACACACACTTAGTTCATCTACAAGCCATGAAGCAAGTTGCAATCTCTTTATCACCACCCAGGACTAATATCTACTCCTTCACTATAGGACTGGCAAATTCATACAATCAGGAATTAATCCCCAATGGAAGAACTGCGGAGTAATGTCTGGGATCTATTGTTCAAAAATGCTGCATGGATCAGTTATAAATGGTTATAACTGGCTAATTGACATTTTGCATTATGACAAGGCATTAACCTTGTATTAGATTTTTATAAATAACTGACACAATCCCAATTGAGACCTTTTTGCGAATGCCTCTCTGTAACACCACAATTTCCTGCCTTAAAAACCACTCCATTTCCTGTCCAAGTGAAGAGGAATTTTTTTCAACCTAAAAATGTATTGCAAAATCCCAGATGCCACCCAGAGTTTGCCCGCAAATCCTAAATAAGGCTGAGACTACCCTTGCCAAGGGGAGAAACTGAAACATTAACCTGTTTTAGTCGCTGCCATAAAAACTAATTTTTGGTGGGGAAAGGAATGAAAAAATTTGGATATGGGTAGAAAGGCATAGAGCCAATTGCATCCTATTCTTTGGAGTATGGTATTTGAAAAAAGACTAATCAGCCAGCCACGTAAGAATTATTTTTTTAAAAAAAGAGTAGCAATCGTCCATTCAGAGCCTTGAACGTGCTCCACCATTGAATAAAATAATGGCTGATCCGATCTTGATCTCAGCTCCATTTTCCCACTGTCTCTTCATTCCCATTGATCCATTTGTGGTTCAAATACCTGTCGGTCTCTGTCTTGAACGTATTCAATGACTCCACCTTCATGGTACTCTGGGGTAGGGAATTCTAGAGAGTCATGACATTCCGAAGGAAGAAATTTCTTATCCTGTCCTTAAATAGACAGCGCCTTAGTCTGAAACGATTAGTCCTAATTCTATAAATCTCCACCACAAGAAACATTCTCTTGGCCTTCACCTTGTCAATCACCCTCAGAATCTTGTCTGTTTCAGTAAGATCACCTCTCATTCTTCTGTCTTCCAAAGAGCATAGTCCCAAACTGGTCAACCTTTCTTCTTGTGTTAATCCATTCATCCCAGTAATCAACTGAGCAAACCTTCTCTACTCTGCCTCCAATGCAAGTATAACCTCATTGAGATGTTATTCAAAACTGCAAGTAGTCCTCCAGGTGCTGTCTCACTAGCATCCTGTAAACTTGTATCATAACTTCATATACTCCATATCCCTTGCAATAAAGACCTACGTTCAGTTGAGCATTTCTAGTTACCAACTGTATGATGCCAACCCTTTGTGACTTATGAATGAGGACTATTGTTATATATGAGAAGGTAGTTGACTGAGGCTCGTTTTATTCCATTGGTTTTAAGGATTGTAAAATAAGGAAAGGGAGACAGGAAAAGCCAAGAGGTTTTCTTGGGGAATTCCTGAGCTTCTGTGGTGGCAGCTGAAGTCATGGTGGTTAAGGTATGAAGTCATTGTCAGTGATGCCTCGGATGGAAACTGGAGGAGTGCAATGAGTCTAGAGGACATTAGGGGTTGGGAAGGGGCAAGGACACAAGGGAGATGAACACAAGAATGAGAGTTTTAAAACCTGAGGTTGGACTAAAAGCTAATGTTGGCCATATTTGATGGGTGAAGGGAGCCAGCTGCAAGTTAGTATATGGGCAGAATTACTAAGTCCAGTATACCCTGAAATGTAACAAATCCATAATGAGATTGGACTGTATTTCTCCGAGTCTCTATGCTTCCAGCAAAACAGGCCAATTGAACTGCATGTCGTGATTCCTCTGATGGGTCATGGCTGGATTGATTGATGCTAATGGTTCTGAGCTTGATGCTTCAATCATCATTAGCTCTGTGGGATGCTGTGACAGAGATGGATGATCCAGGATGTGCATTCACTTTGAACATTCTGCAGCCTAGGTACCACTTTTTTTTTCTTTCTCTCGGATGCTACAGTGAGTTAGTACTTTTGTCTCTCCCTCTGAAGATTCTGCCATCAAACCATAATCCTTGAGCAGAAGGCCCAGACGGGGAGTGCTGCATTGTCCCCAGGGCCATCTGTCAGAGCAAAAATAAAAGCATTGTGTTGATGGGCCAGTTTGTAACCCTTGCCCTACATTTCCCGAAAGTAGAATATCTGGTCATTTATGTCATTGAAATACGAGTGATCTTGCTGTGTATGTCCTAGCTGCCATTTGTTCCTATATTCCAACAGTCACTACACTTTAAAATGTATTTGATTGGAGAGCACTTGGGCTGTATTGTAGTTAGGGAAAGTACAATTGAAAACCATTTTTTTCCCTCTCTCTCCACTCTGGCTGTTTGCTGCACGAACAGATTATCTGCTCAGAGAATGGGTTGGGAAGATGGAGAAAGAAAGTCAGTGATCCTGTCAGCAGATTTCCTCGTTACCAAACTAAGTTTATTTGTTGCACTTCCCAGTGTTTCCCAGAAGAGGGGCAGACACATTTAACAGAAGGTTTTAGCAGGTAGTGCTGATAGAATACAGGAGAATCAAGAGGGAGTTGGGATGTGTATAATATGTTCTCTCCTTGCCCACTACTGTTTCTGAACTGAGTGCAGTGTTGCATACACTCTTATCAGCTATCTCTGGGTTATAATTCACAAGGGTCACTGGTCGGCTCTTTTGCATAGAGTTGCCCTGCATCAATACTGAAATCTTGAACGGTCGATGTGCTGTTGATTTTAAGCAATCAGACCTTGTTGTGAGGCTACAGGAATATTGCTCAGTCACAGCTGGAGTGGGGTGAAATGGATTGATGTGATTTTTTTTTTGGATTCAATTAGTATGACTGTCCCAATGTTTACCGTTTGGATACCGGACAGATTATCCCAGCACTCATTTTTGCATGAGGGTATTTGTGTATGTGTGTGTGTCTGTCCATTCTGTTTACTACAGGTTGCACTACTATGTAGCTCAGCACTATAATCAGAGCGTTGGAACATTATTGTCAGAGATTTGCATCTCCTTAGGTGGAACACAAGGACCGCAGAGTGCCAGTAACTGAGCAATCAAATGGGTCTGTCTAAAACCCAGTGTGTTAACCATTCTTCTTTCATCTTTTTCTTCCAGACTAAAGGCGTTAGCATCTACAGGCGGGAAGAGTGTCCAGGCAGCATGTGATTGGTTGGTATCAGATTAATATCTACAAATGCACTTAACTATTTTCTCTTGCAGTAAAAACTCACTTAGCGTTCATCACCTTTTGTAAATTACTCATTTATCAAGGGGATTATTGCTACTTAATCTCAATTGCCAACCTAGATTAATGTGTGTTGAATGCATTACCCGTGAATTTCCGCAGTTCCTGTTTGCTTTCCTGCCTAAGAGCCCTATAAATTCCAAGGGTCTTTGTCACAGGAGGCAAGATGTCACTGTGTGTTTGTTTATCACCTCAAGACACGCAGCATTAGGAGTGATTTCCCCCCAAGGGTAGAATGTTTAAGGGATGATCCAGTGTAGGGGTGAGACGGGGCAAGTAAGATGGGATGTGATCTTAAATTCAGAGCTGGGTAATTCAAGGGAAATCAGGAAGCACCCTTTCCTTAAAGTGGGTTGTAGTGGAAACCTGGAATTCCCTCCAGTGAAAGCTGTGGATACTGGAGTTAAGTGAAAGCATCAACTCAGTAATACATCAGCACAACAGTTGTCAAGAATCTGCTTGAGATTCTTGGTTAATGTGCACGTATCCTTAATGAGCTTACAATTGGTGACCCCAGCTGTGTGCTTCCTTGAGTACTTCTTGATGTTGGGTTAACATTTGGTGGGGGAATGGGGACTTGATGGGATGACTACGGGTTCACAACAACAGCTTTTCTGAAAGCTGTTGGTGTTTCATACAGTAACTTGGCATGGACAGGTATCTGAAAAGAAAATAAAAACATTAGAGAGTGATAGAGAAGGATGGAGAGGAGAAACAAATAGTTTGATGCCATTGCTAAATTGCTGGTGAGCAGTTTCAGGTCTGACCCTTGCTGAAACCATTGATTGGAGCTGGGCAGAGGCATTAGCAAAACTAGCCATAGTTGCTCTGAGTGTTACCTGCTCTGCTGACTTTGGTGTAATAGTCTGAGATGAGTGGATGGTGGGGAATTCCTTAGCTGTCTCTGATTGCTGCATCTTTGCTTGCAGGATGTGGCCAGTATGGTTAGCCCATGTAAGTTTGCATCTCCATCTCCCTGTTTTTCCCTCTAAGGTGGCAGCTGTCATATTAGAGAGAATGAGACTGTGGTTGATACTTGAAAGTCTTTTCTTGGTGCGCTGAATTTCTGGTTTGCCTTGTTCTCACAAAATTTTAAATTTGTGGCTTGCCAAGTTATTTATTGCAGTAACATGCCTTTTGAATTCTTAGAATTAAAACCAATGCTCACGTTGACCTTTGTAAATGAAGTGTTTTGTTAAGTGGATTGAATGCAGGTCTTCTTCTAATGTGAAGACTATGCAACCTTCCTGTATTATTCTGTTTACTGGTTCGTTTTGCTCTAACAATTTCCCCCAAAGATATCAATTGTTCCATAAGTATGGTTCCATGCAAACCAAATGTCCTTGGGTATGTTAGCATTTGTCTTGGATGACATCAGGAGATCAACAGATGCTTTGGATCTGGATTGGACAAATTCAATCCCAATCCCCATCTTGCCTAATGTCTCAATACACATTTTTTCCAGATAAAATTGGAGTTGGGATGGGGATCCTTCCAGCTTTCTACTTCCCCAGCTAGTGGGGGCCAAGACCACCCCAGTTTGTCAGCATAGACTAGGGAACAAGACTGTCAATTTCCAGTGAAGTGGGTACTGTGTGGTAATAATTGAGGGATTTTTTTCTCCCCGAAAGATCTGTTACAAATACTTGAGTGCTCAGTTTGATTGTTCCAGAATTTTTGTCCACCAACCTTGTTCTTAATTAAGGGGAAAGCCATGGAAATGGAAAAAATAAACAACTACAGGAAGAAACGTTTACAAAGCATGCCTCAGCAGTCACAGGCAACAGGTCTAAGATGGAAAAACAAAGATGTAATTGGATGAGTGCATTAAAAATTTATGGCTGGCATCGAAAGAGAGGGAGCAGGACTGTAGTATTTGGACAAGTGACCACCACTGGTGAAACAGGAGGAGTGATGGTCAAGGATATACAATACTATCTCACTGACTAAACTTTTGGTCACCTGCCCCAACAACGTTTCATGTAATGCATTCAGGATGCTTGTATGTTAAGGGCACTATGAATCCAAGTAGCCAAATTGAGAGATACAGCTGGGATCATGCGAGTCCCTGGAGTGGTACAAGGGATGTAGGAGTATGCTTAAGAAGGAAATTAAGAAGGCAAAAAGGGACCACAAGGTATCCCTGGCAAATTAGGTAAAGGAAAACCCTAAAAGATTATATTATAGGTCTTATAGACCCAGTATTATAGGTCTTGAAATTGATAAAGGTGAATAAATCCCTGGATCTTGACGCAGTGTATCCTAGGATGTTGTGGGAAGCAAGGGAGGAGACTGCTGGGGCCCTGGCAGAGATTTTTGTCTTTGTTAGCTACAGGTGAGGTACCAGAACACTGGAGGATAGCTAATGTGCCTTTATTCAAGAAAGGCAGCAGGAATAAGCAAGGGAACTGCAGGCTGTTGAGTCTAACATCAGTGATGGGAAAGTTATTAGAAGGGATTCTGAGAGAAGGGGATTTATTTGCATTAGATAAGGGAAAGACTTATTTGGGACAATGAGCATGGAAAATCAGGTCTCTCAAATTGTTTTTTGAAGAGGTGACCAAGAGGATTGACGAAGGCAGGGTGGTCCATTGTCTACATGGACTTCAGCAGGGACTTCAAGGTCCCGCATGGTAGGCTGGACTGGAAGGTTAGAACATATGGGGTCCAGGGCGAGGGAGCCATTTGGATACAAAATTGGCTTGGAGGAAGGAGGCAGAGGGTGGTAGTGGAGGGTTATTTTTCAGATTGGAGGCTTGTGACCAGTGGTGGGCTGTGATGTACATTTGATTAGGATGAGAATGTAGATGGCATGGTTAGCAATTTGTGGCATGGTGGTATAGTGGACAGTGAAGGAGGTGTTCTCAGGTTACAGTAAGATATAGATCAACTGGGATAATGAATGGCAGATGAAATTCAACTCTGACAAGTGTGAAGTGATGCATTTTGTGAAGTTAATCCAGCGTAGGACATACATAGTGGATGGCAGGGCCCTGGGGTTTTGTTGAACAGAGACCTTGGAGTAAAGCACCTGAAAGTGGTAATGTGGCTAGACAAGGTGACAAATAAAGCTTGTGACTTGCTTGCCCTCATCGGCTGAGGCATTGAGAACCAGAGGTGGGATGTCATGTTACATTTGTACAAAATGTTGGCTTCGACTGCATGTGTACAGTTCTAGTTGCTGTACCACAGGGAAGATGTGATGAAGCTGGAGAGGGTGCAGAAAAGATTCATGAGGATGTTGCCCGTGTTGGAGGGCTTGAGTTGGATAGGCTGGGCCTGTTGTTACTGGACCAAAGGAGGCTGTGAGGCGATATGATGGGTATATAGAATTATGAGAAGGCAGATGGCCAGAATTTGTTTCCTGTGGTAGGGATGTATATAAAAAAAATACTAGTGTATATATTTAAGGTAAGAGGAAGGAGGTTTAAAAGGGATCTGAGGGATAAACTTGTCAGACAGAGTAGCTGGTATTTGGAATGAGATACCAGAAGGTATGGTGGAGGTAGGAACAGTAGAAGCATTTAAGAGGCATCTGGACTGGTGCTTGAATGAACAGGGCGTGGAGGGAGATGCAAGAGACTGTAGATGCCAGAATTTGGAACAACAAACAAAACACTGGAGGAACTTGGCAGGTCAGGCAGCATCTGTAAAGGGAAATGGACAGTCGACGTTTCAGGTCTTGAACCGAAATGTCAAATGTTCATTTCTCTTCACAGATGCTGCCTGACCTGCTGAGATCCTCCAGTGCCTTGTGTGTTGCAGGGGCATAGAGGGATATGGAATCGATGCAGGCAAGTGGGATTAGTGTAGATAGGCATGACGGTTAACATAGATGCAGTGGACTGAAGGGCCTGTTTCTCTGCTGTACAACTCTGATTCTGTTGATTTATTGAGGTAAGGGAATATGTTCAAATGCATCTCTAGAACTCCTGGGGTCACTTATTCACAGATGTTGTACAGAAACTGGAGTTCACCGTTGCTAGCATTGTATTGCATTGAAATGTTACTAATTTACAAACAAAACTACAACAATTGAGGCTTATAGCACAGACAACTCAAAGTTGCTGTAACTAGTATTCCTGGATCAGAGATGCTGTCAGAAACTGTCTTGTTTCAGAGCTGGGATACCATTTCATTATTTTGCTGGTCAAAGCTTGAATATAAAACAAATGCTACATCGATGTGTGTAGGGAGAATGAGATCACTACCTCACTGAGAAGAAAAGCAATGGGATTTTAACCTACTTTGTAGGAGGAACGAGGTCCCACTTTACATGGGCAGTATTTCAGTCTTCTGGATGCAATAATCCATGGACAACTCATTCCACATTGTATTTTGGAGGAAAAAGTTACCAGGGACAATCATGGAAGTGTGAATTGACTAAGGGGGAAACAAGACATATTATATTGGAAAAGCAATTATTGAAGGAATGAGTTGCAAACAGGGAAGCTGTTTTCTCTGATTCTTCCAGATGTTGTGGGTTGCCTTTCCATAAGAGTGGCTTGCCAGGTTACTTAGAATATTGTGGGGCTGCGTAAGGATTGTGCTCCCTTTTGGACAAAAGTGCTTTTATGACAATGCAGCAGCTTGATGTTTTTTAACTTTGTGCAGGTCCTCATTTATTTCAGTTTTCGACTCTGCTACCAGAGCACGTTTCTGCACCCTTCAGATCAATGAGATAAATCAAAGAGCTGGTCTCTTGGGCTATCCCAACAAATCTTGCAAGTTGACTTTTGAATTGATCCCATGTACAAGATGCCACCACTTGCTGGTTAGAGTGCAGAATGAACAGCCCAGAGGTGGAGAGTTTAAATACCACCTTGAAAAAGGCATTTATAAATCTCAATAGCTTCAGGAATGGCTTCAGAAAACATCTGCGACATGTACTGGATTTTCACTGAAACCCTACTGGTTCAACAATACTGTTTAGGATAGGGAACCCTATGTCCTGACTCAATGATCAACACATTGGTCATGTTCCACACTACAGTAATGACTTTTTAATGACCATTGAGATGATCGAGGATACTGAGCACAGCCCCAACCAACATAGAACGATTTCTTTGGGAATCTTGTCCAATGTTATTCAGTTGGATCATGAGTAATTGTTGTTTCCAATTACCCACATTTTAATACCCTTCCCTGACAGAATGTATCTAGTCTTGAAATTTCATCAAAATCCTAATCTAACCCTGGTCCCACCCCCATCAGCCCATCCCTCCAGCCTCGATGGGTTTTTCTATGGGAGTGTTCCAGATTTATGATGTATTAGTCACTTGGAATAATTGGGCATGAAGGTCATTCCTGCCATGTGCACCCTTCCCCTCCTACTCCTCTTGGGCCAAGGATGGGATGCACAGAACACTGGACATAGCTCACCCGCTGAGCAAGGCTCTCTGTTGAGAAGACCAACCTGTAGGTAGATCAGGTCATATTTTCTGCAGTGGGGCAGGATTGTCTGGGGAGGCAAAACATTTTATTTACAGCTCTTGCTGCTGGGTGAGATTGAATGAGATCTCTCCAGCCTTGCACCCACACAGCTGTTGCTTTCAATTTGTTTCAGCAGCAGTTGGTTTTGCCGGGGTGGGATGAGGCAGAGGCAGGGAGATCAAGTAAGGAGGGAAGACAGCTTTTCATTCTTCTGAGCATCTGGTTTGAAGATGCTGACGGTTTGATTAAATCTGGTGCTGCTGGAGGTAAGTGTGCCGATCACTATGTGCCATTCCTTGTGTTGGGAAATTCACTTCCATCCTTCCTGTCTGCCGTATTAGGCTGTTTTCACATGTGGATGATCCCTTCCTGGATGACCCGCTTCCTCGAGAATATGTTCTGTACCTGCGACCCACCGGGCCTTTGGCGAACAAACTCTTTGAGTACTGGCATCAATCACGACAGCTGTGTGGCAAAAACAAGGCTCACAACATCTTCCCTCACATTACCCTCTGCCAATTCTTCATGGTGAGTACCTTTGCGGAGATTTGATCTGAAACTGGGTCCTGTCCATAGTGGAGGGTAGTCTGATGCTGGGTCTTGTAGTACTGTGGTCAGTGACATGACAATGGCTCCTGTAGTACGGTGTGGATGTAGTTCAGTCATGTGATATTGGGTTTTGAAGCACTGGAATAGAATACTGGATCATATAGCACTGTGGTTGCGATGCGGTACTTGGTTTGGAAGATGGCAGGGTCTGGCATGTGACTGTTAAAATTCAAGGCTGAAGCATTCAGAAGGATGACCAGCTGTAAGTACCAGGTAGGTAGTCCAACTCTGCTTTCTCCTGAGACTCTGGCTGTCACAGAGTCTTTCTTCAGCTGGTTTGAGCCATGCCATATATCGGGAATTGGCTAAGAACACTTCTAAGGGACCACAATACATCCTGACTGCATTACTAAAACTTGTGCTACTGTGTCTCCAATAAAAATGTTCTTGAGTAGTTACAACACCGGCATCTACCCAACACTGACGCAAATTGCCCAGGTATATCCTGTTCACAAAAGGGCAAGACAAATGCCAACTGGCCGGTTGTCACCTAATCAGCAGAGGGATGCAAAACATTATCGATAGTGTTATTAAGCAGCACTTAACCTGGTCAACAATGCCCAGTTTGTGTATTGCCAGGATGACCTGGCTCCAGACTATTGCCTTGATCCCAATGTGGATTAAAGAGGTGAGGTGAGAATAACTGTTTTAACCACAAGGGTGCATTTGAATGAACTTGGCATCAAGGTGCCCAGGTAAAACTGAAGATGATGGGTTTTATTAGGAAAACACTCCAGTGGCTGGAGTTGTAACTTGCACAAAGGAAGATGGTTATGGTTGTTGGAGGGCAATCATCCCAGCCATCAGGAATGTGCATCTTCATTGAGTGAATGATGTTCAAATCTACTTGTAACTCCTTAGCAAAAGGAACAGTCCTTCCTATATGCAGTAAGACCTAGACAACATTTGGGCACAGATTGATAAGTGGCAGGTAACATTTGTACCGTGAGTGCCAGGTGGTCATGATCTATTGAATCTAGCCACTTGCCCGTAATATTTATTGGCATTACCATTGCTGGATCCACCCCATTGACATCCTGGGCTCAATGTTGACCAGAAAATCAACTGGAACTGTCACATGAATACTGTGTCTACAAGAGCAGCAGAAGCTGGGTAGACTCCAGTGACTGGCTCACCACTTGACATCCCAGAGCCATTCCACCATCTACAAAGCAAAAGATAAGATAAGGTATCCTTATTAATCACATACACATCGAAACACACAGTGAAATAGTGATGTGATGGAATACTCTCTATTAACCTGGAAGAGCACCGTTCCAATGACACAGTGGACTTGACACCATCCAGGACTAAACAGCCTCTTGTTTGACAGTCATCCACCATAATAAACGTTCATTCCCCTCCACTGGATCACTGTAATGTCTACAAAATGCATTGCAGTTCCTCACGTCAGCTACCCTAACAGCATATTCTCAGTTGCAACATCTACCACCAAGCTCAATGACCTGCATGTTCCCCTTCAATTTGTATCCCATCTTGGAAATGTATTGCCTGTCCTTCATTTGCACTGGTTCCAAATCCTGGAACTCCTTCACCAGCAGCACTGTGGGAGTAACTTCACCAGCAGGACTACAGTTGTTCAAGCACCATCACCTTCTCAATCCTGAATGGGCAGTAAATCTGGCTCGCTAGCAACGCCTGGATTCTTTAAAAGAAATGAATTAACAAAAAATGACATTGGATGGAGTGGCCTGATACTGGATCTTGTAGCATTGTCGGAAGTAATCTGAAACTGGGCCATAAAGCACTCTGGGGAGTGGTGTGAGAGAGTCCTGTGGCTCCCTGGGCTTGAGATGTTACTGGGTTCTAAAGCATTGGGTTTGATTTATTGCTGGATCCCATGTCACTTGCCTGATGTTGCCTGCCTGGTGTCTGATGGTGACTGTGGTTGACTGTACTGGGATCATTTCTGTTTCAGTGCGAGGACAGCAAAGTGGAAGGTCTCTGTGAAGCCTTACAGAACACGGTGAACCGGTGGAAAGAGACCTTCCCGCTCCCCCTTCCCCTCGAGCTGTACACTTCGTCAAACTTTATTGGTCTCTTTGTGGAGGAGGAGAGTGCAGAAATCATCAAGAAATTTGCTGCAGATTTTGCATCAGAGGCTACAAGTAAAGCAGGTGGGAAATCATATTAACAGTGATGTTAAAGTCTATTATCTCTGTTGCTCCTTTTCCTTCATTCCTATGGCTAACACGAGGGGGCATAATTTTAAGGTGACTGGAGGAAGGTATAAGGGGG
>JARFYF010000060.1:18652746-18665705 GCA_030265395.1 Rhina ancylostomus | reverse complement strand
AAAGGGAAACAACTTGGTTTGGATGTGAGCTTGTTGGAGTTTTCTGATTATTTTTGGATGGGCTTTAAAAGGTAGAAGGAAAACTTGTACACTATTGCAAGGGTACTCCAATGTCAAAAGTCTAAATACTTTAAATGCTGGTAATATGAAATTAAAAAAAAATGCATAGGAAGATTTAATCCATATGTTTTTCAGGATTGAATAAAAATTAAGCTGCTTTTCCATTATTTGACATTGTCATATTTCCATATTATTTTAATGCACTTGACACTTTTTCCATCTTCAGCATGCCTTCTCATGTTTTCTGTTAATATAGCACTTCTGCAGTAATTTTGTGCACTCACATCCCAATATTCTTTAGTTATTATCCTTTGTTTATGTTAAAGATATTGGAAACAAGAACACATTTTGTATGGGATTATTAAGATAAACACTTTGAAAGTGCTTTACAGAAGCAAGGATGCTGAAGCAACAGAAGGTGTTTAGCTCAGTGACAGGAAGCATGGCCAAGAGATGGTTTGTGGAAGAGCCTTGCAAGGAAGAGAGGGAAAAGGAAAAGTTTATTGAGGGGTCTAAATTGCTGAAGGAAATTCACAAATTGTGAAATGATGGAATTGACTCGTGCACACTTGATCGGTCACATCAGCAGGAGTTTATTCTCACGAGGCAATAGATGAGGTGAAAGATCTAAAGTTTACTCATCATGGGTCAAGTGGGGATCCTCTATAGTCTGCAGACAAGTAGTGTGAAATTGGTGCACTAAACACTCCTGAGATCGCATGATATATATCTTTTGCCAATTTGTTTTCTTAATTTCCCCCTTTATTCATGACAAATAGCTAAGATAGTAAAAGCTTTTATAATGATCCTTGACAATTGATCATATCACCTTTTTTCCATTTGCTCCATCTTCCAACTGAAGTCTGACCTTGGACTGGTGAATGGAAACATGCAGAGGAACTGAGTGACTACGCTTGAATGCTATTAACTGGTAGTTAATGATTTAAGCAGCAAGTTTTGAGGTCCTGTGGTGGGAAATCTGGTTATGTGTGTAACGGTTTCTCGCCTCGCTAGGCAACTGTCAACTTCTAGTCATTTCTAATTGGTGAGTGAGGGAATAAAAAGACTTGTAATGTATTTCACGTCTGGTTAATTCTGACTCTGTGACATAGGAAGAGGACATTTGGGCCTTTGAATCTATGTTGACTCTTGGAACAATGCCATCGATTCCATTTCCACACTTCTTTCCTGTAACCTTTTCTCTCTTGCATGCCCATTGACTGTATCTTGATTCTCTTACTACCTGTATACACTCACATTCAGTGGCCAATTAATTCCGAGCACTTGGCAAGGGGGTGCAGAGAACCCACGTGGTCACAGAGAATGGGCAAATTTGTATACAAACAACAACTGAGGTCAAAACTGAACCTAAGATATTTGTGGTCTTATCAAAATTTTCCAAATTTTGTGTTTTGAAGTATTGTTACTATTCCAATGT
This sequence comes from Rhina ancylostomus, assembly GCA_030265395.1. NCBI lineage: Eukaryota > Metazoa > Chordata > Chondrichthyes > Rhinopristiformes > Rhinidae > Rhina > Rhina ancylostomus. The sequence goes on along the minus strand of JARFYF010000060.1, from coordinate 18,664,207 downwards.
ATGAACTCGGCAGCCAGTTGCATTTGGTAATCTCTCACAAATAGCATGTTGAACATGACCAGATAATTTATTTGTTTTAGAACTGTCAATTGAAAGAAAAATATTGATCATCAGGAATAAACTCCTTTACTTTAAGTAGTGTCTTGCCTCTTGTCAAGAAACACAGGACATCTGTTTAATGTATAATTTGAAAACAGTGCAGCAGTCCCTTGATTCTGAACTGGAGAGTCAATCTAGAAATTCCTTGAGCACCAGTTTAATTTGATGCATTCTGACACCATGAAAGTGCTACCAACAAAGAAACAGCTGACTCAGTCTGAAGCAAGAATATCAGTGGGACCTCAAAATTTTCAGCATGCCTTCGAAATAGACTAAAAAAAAATTGTGTTCTTCACTTCATTACAGTTTTTGAATGCATGGATTCTAACTGATCCTTTTTATTTTGAAGTCCAGAATCCCTTGCAACAAATGAAAGTAGGCCTTTACATGTTTGAGTTACAGACCATTTTTGTTGAAGAGTTGGATTGTGTCAATAGTGGTATGGAAACATCTAACTAAGTGACCTTAGAACAATTTCATCTTCAAATATCCCTTTCAGTTCTTAAAAGTTTCTCTGGGGATATTACATTTCATTGCAGATAGACTTTAGCACTTAACTAAGATAAATGGATGAAAATACTATTCCTCAAGAGGTCAATTCAGTTTTTGTCAATAATAGTGAAACAGATTTTTCACCAACTGCAGGATCTCTAAGGCTGTGCTATCAACCTATTTACAAGGTTTTACAATTATTTTTCTTTTCTTGAGTGATCAATTTGGAGAAACAAAAGATGAGTGTTGGACTTAAATACTAATCTTCAAGAGCAACACAATCACACCACCGACTATTTGAATCATGCAGGATATAGTCACCAGACTGGGGTGAGGCATATGGGGTGAGAACAACAGTGTTGGGAAAAGCCTACTGCAGCTGTTGCAAGTGCACTTATCCATGGTTATACTGATGGGTATAACATGGGATGGAACTTGCTCTTTGGCTTCCAGTGTGCCTAGCTGCCACACTGTATAGCATTTGGCACAATCCTTCTGAGCCTACTGAACTGCCCAGTGAAGTTTGACGGTCATGCACTCCAATGAATCCTGTGTCACTCTGGTCTCGTTGTGAGAGGGAACGTATGTGAGCAGCATGCTGCTGATGCCAGTGTTAAAGGCACAACTTCCAAAAACTGTTATCAACCTCCCAGGCAAAGCCTGACACTTGATTTCCTTTTTATTAAATAGAAAAATATGTTGGACTTAAAGGTGGGAGTTTATTTTAATTGATTTGAAGTCTTGGAAAGTGAAAAACATCTACTTGCATTGTAAAATAGACTTAAACATATTGTCCATTTAACGATATCTTCAAAAAAAATTGTGCCTGTTAAGTTTACAGTACATCTTTAATATAATGCCACCTGGTCTTAATTTAAAATCCCCAAGGGGCATTACTGCCAATACTGGGAAAGAATGAATGCATTCCGTTAGCCAATAAAATTTTATATCTGATATTTTTGGCTTCTATATTAGGTGGTATAGTGAACTTTGGTGCACAGCTTTCAAGTTGTGTGAAGCTTGTATTGGTAGTGGGGTTGGAGAAACCTGGTGCAAAAATTGGTGCCTACTCTACATCACTTCACTTTGTTCAAAGTCACCACCAACTTTGTTAGCTGCATGTATCCCAGATCAGTAATTCAACTTCAGCTCCTTTTTAACTATCAGCAAACAAACTGCTGGAGGAGGTCAGGCAGTCTTTTGTCTCCATGTAACTATCAGTAAACTGGTTGTTTTCTTCAGGAAGCTTTTTCAGGCCCATCTTTTTTTTTGAAATGACAGGTTTTGTGAGATGTAGCTGTTTCTACAACACCACTTCTTCCCAACAGCCCTCCCCCTCCCCATCCCAAACTTGCTCACTGCTTGCCCAAACTTTTTCTCCCTGTTCCAGAATCCTAAACTGAGCCAAGCATATGTTTCTTCTGGGCATCTTGCTTAGCCTCCAGCCATTCAGTAGTCCAGATGTACAGCTAAATTTCAGTAGCGCCTATTGTTGATGGAGATTCTGCCCACACAAAGGCTGGGAGATTCCAGCTCCTCAAAGTACTGCTTGGGCTAGCTTCACTGGTGAGTAAATGTTTGTGGTTCAATGACTAGAACATGCCTCTGCTGAGCTGCTCACCTTTCAACCTGAAATTACAGATGAGTATCAGCAGTTAGAACAGCAGCAACAGACGGCAAACTAGATAATAGGCTCCATGCAGTCCTTGGTGTGGGGTGGAACAGCATAGTATTCTCATGCTAACAATACCTTCTGTCATTATGTGATACTACCATTGGGCTTGTTGGCATCATTCAAGTTGGCACGAGCAACTAAAAACTTTGGAATTTGTTGCACTCTTCGTAATTAGTAACCGAACTCTCTTCACAATTTTTAATCTCCCTGTGGGGCATATTCCTCACTTGACCATGTTCATCATGCAAACGTAGTTCAAAATTGGATTGTAAAGGAGCATACCAATACAGCACAATGCAAACATTTTTCTTAATAAAAAGCAAATTGCTAATACCACAACACGGCATTGTTAAATACCTAATGTTGCATAATGTAGCTGTGTCTTTTTATGCCCAACAGTAAAGCCAGCAGTTTTGATGCGTTGTCTCCTTGTTGTTCAGATTGCCATACTTGTGTTGAAATGTAGAAGTTCAGAATGAGCAGGTCAAATGTTGGCATTTTTGAACTTGTACTCTGCTCTAAACTTGCCATTTAGTCCAGTGGCTGAGCACTGATTTGTTGAATTAGTCTAGATGCATTTCAAATCTGGCCTCTCACCTTTTAAACCAGGGCTAGTTGGCATTAGAACTGACACCATTTGTTTCAATAGAGTTACTGATTAATGGGGTGGGAGATGTTGAAAGTAGTAAGTGATTTACTCTGTTCTACTTCTGATGTCCTTAATTACTTGCTGTCATTATAATGTTCCAAATGCCTTTAACAACAGTGAGCAGAGCATGCCTGAGGACTGTTTTAAAGTACAAAACTTGCTCTCCTTCAGCTCAAACAACCCTTTTTTATCAGGATCAAGCAAGTTTGGGCAGTAGACTTGTTCCAGTGTAATCTGGCCCAGTGGTTCAAATTGGTGTTTTGCAGGTCTGCACATTCCGTAATGAAAGGTGGTAGATAATTAAGCAGACAGCTGAAGAATGAGCCTGCACAAATATTCTTGTATAATCTACTGTGAGTGCAAAAAAAAGAGGCTGAAGTTCTGGTAACTATTTAGAAACAGATATGTAGCCTGGATGTTCCTTCTCTGCCTTTTTCCTGTGCTGAACCAGCATAGTAACTGTTTAAACAATTCTGCCCTATACATGAGGTATTATGAAATCGCTGTAGATATGAGCTCTGACGGCATCCTGAATGTGTATTGCTGAAGACTTGTAGTCTAGAATCTCCACCTATTCAGATGTCTCCTATTCACAACAAGCAGGAATAATCTAACCCAGCCAGTTACTGTCACTTTGGTCTTGTTTCAGCATCAGCAAAATGATGGAAAGTGTCTTGCTATAGCTGTAAAGCAGCACATTTGCTCATTAATGATATGTTTATATTCTGCCACGACAGTTCTTCAGATCTTAGTAAGACTTTAACCCAAGCATGGACAAAGGAATGAATTGCATAGGCAAGGTGGGGATGAATGCTCTTAACAACAAGCCAACATTTAAGGGATTATGGCATGAAACAGCTCTGTATCATACATTGAAGTAGTATCAACTAAAAATTACTTTCTATCATATGCCCTAACTTTGGCACTCTGCCAACATTTATCAACAATGCAAGTTTGTTTTAGCCGTATTGACCATTTCTCACTAAGCTTCTCATAAACTCAAGTCTTCCAAAACAATTCTTCTAGTCAAGCAAACAGCAACTATAGTTTCGCTGGACATAAATCCATTTATTTTCTTGAGCTAAATGAGCACCATTTGCAATTAATTAAGATAATTATCTCTAAGAGCACAAGAAATAAGAGTAGGCTGTTCAACCCCTTGTGACTTGTCCTTTGGCTACTCTTTTTTAAAAAATCTCTGCCACTTAGCTACATTAATTCCATATCCCTTGATTCTGCTAACATTCAAAAATCTATTAGTCTCTGCCTTGACTGAGCCACTGAAATTTCACTGCCCTCTGAAGATTTTTTTTCTCCTCTCTGGTCAATAGCCCACCCCTTATTTTGTGACCCCTGATTCTGGGCATCCCAGCCATGGGAAGCATCATCGCTATATCTACCCTCTGCAGGTTTGCCTTTGCTGGAAATGAATTCAAATGAAACTTGGTGAAATAGTCCATTTCACTGCTGAATTATCACCTGGGCAAATAGTGAAACTGCTTTGTCCATTGAAAAAGGCTAGTTTAAAAGAAATCCTTGTGAATTGTAATATAGCTATCCCAGCACAGTAGTTCAGAAAGGTTCCCATAGCATGGTCAAGGAATAACTAGGACATTTGTTGTTTGAGTTTGCAGTGTTTGGATCTTGCTGAAAAATGATTTGTTCGCTCCAGCTCTAAAGGTGTTAGTGATCCTCTAATGTCATGAAAGGCTTTGCTTTACGTATGGAGCAAGTATTGACAGGTTATTTATTTTATAGCTGAGTATTCATAGATGAGCCAAATCATTGTTGAAATGATGTCCTAATTTGGACGTTGACTGTATCAAACTGCAAGTATACAGTGAAACTTGAATGCCTATAGAAAAAAAAGGATTTTTATTATGTAGTGCAGATAACTGACCAGAGTGCATTTTCTGAAGGCTGGCAGTGTAACTTCAAAAGATCATCATGGCATCCAGAGGCTGGCTATTTCAGGAGAGCAGAAGTCAGCGGATCACACAACTGGAGAGAAACTTGGTGATTCTTTTGAGGCTGTAATTCAGAAGCATTGACTGATGGATGAGACGGGGCTATTATTGGTGTCTTTTGCCAAACAGCACATTACAGAGTGATAGCAAAGAAATGTGCTCTGCTCTCAATTAAACGAGGAAAAAATCGCAGTCCTTGTCTGTGGTAATGCTTTCGGTAGACATCAACAACAAAAAGTTTAGTTTAGGTTTGTAAATACCTTTTTTGAAAGCCTGAGGCTACTTGTATCATATTTACTTGCTCAAGGAAAAGTGTGGAGACTGAAGAGTTTTTTATCATCATTCTGTTCCAGAAGAGACACAATTTTAAAAGGCTGGGCTTGCCTAAGAGTAGCACAGTTATTTATCAAGTAGATAATTGTAGGGCACACCATCCTGCTTGAGAACTTTTTTTGGAATATTCCTGCTGATTATCTGCAGTCAATGTGACAGCATTGATCCAACCAATAGATTGGGTGATGTAGAAGTTCAAAAGTACTACAGGGGATCTTTCTTTCACAAATTATTTAACTCTAATTGTAGCATACAAGACTTTCAAGCTTCAATTAATTTTGAAGATTACATATTTTGATGTTACTATTAGCATTGAATGTCAAGTGTATAACACTGCAAATGTCTTGGAGGAAAATATGGCCAAATGTGAAATTTGGGGAATGTTCTTCAGATGAAGAAGAATTAAAAGGATTTAATGTTAGACAAATTGATCATGGGGACATTTAGAAAATGACTGGAGGTGTTTCTACTGAGAATCATGTTAGCAAATCCACAGAAGTAGTGGAAGAATGATTTGATGAAGATGAGAACCTAGAAATGACCATGTCCCAATAAGGTCAAAGGAATGAAAGAAGGAGAAAATGGAGGAGGAGGAACTAGATGCACCTGGTAATGGGCTATGGAATTTATAAGTAAATTTCTGGAATTTACAGAATACAACCACCAGTACAATGCTGCAGAAGTAATGAACTTGTATTTTTACTGAATGCTTTCTTTGAGTCCTGCCTGCTAACATGCTGCATTTTTTCCCTCATGGAAATGTTTTGGAAAGTAATTCCCAGAAGTTCTAATTCTTCACTTTCAGCCACACTGGATTCAATTATTGTTTCTCATGTTGAAGCTAAGACTTTGAATATTAAGGGCAACCCTAATGATCCATTGCCTGTGGTTTGACTAGTAGTGCAGCAACAGAACTTTTTTGATCTGTTTCAAGCGAAGTGAATTAGATTGTTTTACAGCACTGTACCTACAAAATAGATATTAAGTGGCATGGAAGTGCTTTTTGGTTATGCGTACTGTATCTTTTAAGTTGATGTAAAAAGAGCTTAAGTTATTAATTTACAAGTGAAAACATTTAAATAATGCAGTGTATCCTGTTACAAAAGTTTCGGTCTAACCTGCTGCCATGGATAACTTTTTTTACATCAATCATCTCTACAATGGTGACTAAACTGTTGAACCACATAGAATATTTGCATTTATTCTTTCACTATTGAAATTCATACATTGTTACAATATTATATGACCCACATTCAATTTGGTAAAATAGGTGTATTTACTGCATTTGCAAATGTATGCTACTGTGTAACTTTATATAATATGAAATAACATCCAATATTCTTAAATCTGCTTTTCTAGCATCACCAAAATCCTGGGCATGCCAGATTATCAGTTTTTACTGCAAGTGGGAATAACATCCAATAGTTTGGAAAGTCTGGAATCTGAGTGTGCCTAATTAACAGTTTTCCCAAATACTTAGTGACTGTATTTTCATGCGTTCATATTTCACTAAACTGGAAACAATGAAATTGTGGAAAATAGAACAATCATTGAATAAGTGGGACTTCAAGCATGATCCTTCTCCCCTGATTGCCCCCCCCCCCCAATTGCTAATGCAAAGTTTGTGTGGTGGGGGAAATTAAAATGTATTTAAAACATAGGGTGTTTTCTTAAACTTGAAATCCTAAAATGGGGGGAGTGACATGCACATTTGGTGCAACTTGTGCTCCTAATTTTACAGTAATAAAAATATATAATGCATGTTTACTTGAGGGAATTGACTCTGTAGAAAATAACCCAAAGGGATAACCACTGCTCTGCAAAAGAAACTCAAAGTTGAGGAAACTTTTTGATTTGTTTCTGTGTAATATCCTATTTATTTCAAACTTGTGTTGCTTCAGATTCTTGAAAGTAGGATGCATGTTAGAGGCAAGAATGTCATGTTGTTCTCGGCAAATAAGCTTATGTAAACAAAGTAGATGGTGAAAACTGAAAAGCAAGGACATAAGTGAAAGGTAGAATAAGTTAGATCATTGCCTTATATACAGTGACTAGTTGTGGTCTCATTAGTAAAAGAATGTATAAGTGGAGGAGATGCAGAGAAAAGTGATTCACTGGAATCTTACCAGAAATAAGAGAGGATGATCAAGCAGGAGATAATATTCTCCAGTAAAGATGGGCGATCTGACACATTTGGACATAATGAAAGGGTTTGATTAGTAATCACTTGAAGGTAAAACAGAAGCCAGGAGGTTTTCTTTATATAAAAGGCTACCAATAAATCCACTTTGAAATTCTGAATCTTTCTTGCTTCAAAATTAATTAGAATGTGAAGTTTATTACTGTAAAGAATAGTTGAGGTGACGAATGATGTATTTAAGGAAGAGGTGGATGAACACTTGAGGGGGAAGCATTAGAGATGTGAATGGAGTTAGATGTATAGTGGGAAGAGGACTGATGCACAAATCACAATATAGATGAGTAGGGCTGAATAGGTTTGTTTGTTCTTTTCTGGATGCATTGTGTAATTTGTAAACATTGATGTATTTATTTTGTGGAGTATTGCTGGAACTGTGTTTTATACCCTCGTATGTTGATCAGCACTAATGTTGCTACATGGCTTTTTAATTGCAGGTGAACCTCAATGATTCACACACTCAGATGGTCGTCCACTGGGCTGGAGAGAAGAGCGAGGTGATTGTGGCACTTGCCCGAGATAGTCCATTTCTACAAGGACCTCACACAAGTTCAGTAAGTAAAGCATTTTAATAAGTAAATGCTGAAAGAAATTAGTGACTTATCACACTGCTATATAATTTGGAAGAACATGCTTGGCTTTTTCAAAAATTGAAAGAATAAGTGCATTAACTAAAGAATGTAATATGTTGTCATTAGGATAGATTTTCTTGTCTGTATTATATCAAAAATGCACCTTTTGCATTCATATAAAAATGATAAATATTCTAGTAGCAGTGTGCAAAAATAAGTGACAAATCACTTCAAGTAACATGTGCTTCATGGTGAGTTTTAACTTAATTTCCCTTGACCTATAAATATTCATCTTAGTATAGCAATAAATGTATAATTGCCAATTTTTTTGTTTCTTGTGCATTAAGCAGCACTGTCATTTTTAATATGGGTAATAAAAGTGTTATGAATAAAAATAGACAATTTTGTGGAAGAAATTAATCAACCTGCAAAATTGAGTAGTTTGTGAATTGTGTGTTGAGCCATCTTAGATAGCTGCTGTACATAGAACATGTTAGACTTGTATTGCTTATTGAACAATGAAGTGATATTTTTTCCTTCACGTGTAAATTAATTTAACATTAAATTGTTAGTACAAAAAATTTTAACAAAACAGCCTCAGGCTTTCCTAATAGTGCTTTCCTTCCAAATGGTGTAATTATTGGCTGAGTCACTGGCTGAATGAACCATGATCTAACTCCTTCAATATTCCATTTAACACAGATTTTAAGAAAAGCAAAGCTAAATAAATGTGATAATTATGTTCTTTTAAGTGACAAAGCCTTTCTACTTGTCTGTTATCTGGGTTGTAAAAGTTTGTTTGCATCTGCATAAATATAGACTTGGATTCAGCAATTAGGTACCTTAATTCATGTTCTTTGGGACTCTGTTTCTAAATTGTCAAGTAAGGTTACAATAAATCTTACACCATCCAAGTGATGTCTTTTGTAAACCTGCAAAGGCACGTGGAAAGAGTAAATCTTTTATTGTTATTATTACTATATTTTGTCCCATACAAGTCATTTCATTGCAACAGTGCATTGAGGTAGTACAAAGGAAAACAATAACGGAATGCAGGATATAGTGTAACAGCTACAGAGTGCTGTGCAGGTAGACAATAAGGTTCAAGGACATAATGAGGTAAATTGTGAATTCAAGAGTCCATCTTATCGTACTAGGGGACTGTTCAATAGTCTTAGTACGGCAGGATAGAAGCTGTCCTTGAGACTGGTGGTATGTGCTTTCAGTTTTTTTATCTTTTGCCCAAGAGAAAATGTCTGGATTGTGTGGGGTCTTTGATTATGTTGTCAGCTTTACTGAGGCAGTGAGAAATGTAGATAGTCCATGGCGGGGAGGCTGGTTTCCATGATGTGCTGAACTATGTCCACAACTCTGCAGTTCTTGCAGTCACAGGCAACAGTTGCCATACTAAGCTGTGATGTATCCAGATGGGATGCTTTGGTGCATTGATACAAATTGGTGAGGGTCAAAGGGGACATGCCAAACTTCTGTAGCCTCCTGAGGAAATAGAGGCACTAGTAAGCTTTCTTGTGACATCTACGTGGTTGGCCCAGGACAGGTGATGTTCACTCCTAGGAATGTGAAGCTTTCAACCCTCTAGAACTCAGCACTGTTGATGTAAGCAGGAGCATGTGCACAGCCCCACTTCCTGAAGTCAATGTCCAGCTCTTTTGTTTTGCTAACCTTGAGGGAAAGGTTGTTGTCATGACACCAAGTCACTGGGCTCACTATCTTCCTGTACTCTGACTCATCACTATTTGAGATGGGCATTTGAATATCCACGATAATTGAATTTCCAAATTATAAGTCCAATCTTTGAATTTATTCTATAGTAAATAATTTAAGGTTCTAATTTTAACTAAGTTTTTCAGTTAAAGTGCTTACGTGCTTTCAGGAGGTCCTAAAGTATTTTAAATGGATTAAGTTTAAAAGTTTAACCACTGTTTTAATATAGAAAAGTCCATTTAAAAAGGCACAGCAGTACTTTCTCAGCCAAGCTTTGCTTAAGCCCTTCAATTCAGTGAGGTCCATTTTTCTTTTTACCCCCTTTGTTCCCCTTACCCTGCATTTTCTCTTGTCCCTTCACTTCCCTTGCATCACCCCCTCTTCTGCATTCTCTTGCATCACCCCTTCATCCTTATGTGGATGAAGAAATGGCCATCCATAGAAAAATGCCTACTTTTTCATGAAGTTCCAAAAATTCCTCTTGTTACAGCTATAATTAGATAATGGCTTTTACTTATGACATGACATTTTTCTGTTAACAAATAAAATTTGATGGTGAGTTACAAAGGGGAAAATTGGATGGATAACTAAAAGCTTGAGTGTATTTAAGAGAAGTTGTTTCTCTCAAGACACCAATTACTGAAGTTGAAGTGTGTCTGAAAATGTAGATCTGATTCTGAGATTTCTTCAGTGTCAGAAGATGGGAAAGAAAGCAAATCAGGCGGGTACTTTGACAAATGGTGTCTTGAAAGGATTTGTTGGGGCATTCAGTGTTTAGCATTTTTATTGATGTAGATGATGGAAAGGAAAGCCAGTTTTCCAGATTGCAGTGATAACAGGAGGATAAATCTTCTTTTAGTAATCTGTATAGGTGGATGTTTAAAAATAAATGAAGGTAGAAAGAGATTAAGTGAATGGGCATAATTGCAATAAGTGGATTTCAGTTTGGACAAATGTGAGATCATCCAATTTGGATCTCAAATAGAATAACGTGCACTAAAAATGGTGAAATGTTAGGAGATGAGAATGTTCAAGTAGACGTAGATCCATATACTTTATCAAAATGCCATGGATAAAGAGAGAAAATGGGAAATAAAAGCACAAAATGCTGGAAATACTCAGCAGTCAGGCAGCATTGGTGGAGAGAGAAAGGGATTAAACATTTCTGGTTGTATTTCAATGCAATTTTTTTGTGATCATTTCAGGTTAAGTATGGTTAGAGGCTGGAGGATAGTGTAACCTATATGGGAAAGGAAATGGGTCATGGTGAAGTGTTGGATAATGGATGGACAATGGGAGGGGACTGCTCAAAGGGAAAGAAACAAGTGTTATACAACTGAATTTACAGGATATCATTTATAGCCACAACCACTGTTGTGAGGTTTTAAATTTTAAAACTTATTTCTTTAAATTTATCAGTTTTTTTCATTTCCTCATCCATTTGCCAATTCTTAAGGTATGACTTGCAGTCTTATCTCTTGCATCAGTGATTTGCATTTTGTGGTTTCAATATAAATAACTTTTTCCCCCCTGTGGCTAACATTCAATTGCACCAATATGCACGACTGCCCTGATCATTTTACTTTGACAGTCTTTCTCAAATGATTGCCATGTCTGTTTTCAGAGTGAAAATGGCAGAGAAAAGTCAGAGAATATCAGGCCACTTAAGTTGGAAAGACAGCTATTTACTACAAAGGGCTAACATTACATTTGAGGCAAAGCTGTACAGTGCAGAAGCAGGCTTTTCAGCAC
>JARFYF010000060.1:18581477-18595919 GCA_030265395.1 Rhina ancylostomus | reverse complement strand
ATCCCGCCCCCCCCCCCCCCCCCCCCAGGGACATTTCAACTTGGCTTTGTCTTGGAGTAACTTTTTTTATGTATACTTTTATTTCATGATAGAGCATAATTGTCTGCCTAACCAGTATGGATGCTCCAATGGGAAATGTATCAGCAGCATTTGGAAGTGTGATAATGACGATGACTGTGGTGACTACAGTGATGAAAAGAATTGCCGTAAGTACCATCTGAATTTAGTAACACTGATAAATGTTATGTAATTATCTCTCAATGCTACAATAACAAAATGCTGCCAAGGCTTAACTGGAATATTTGTTACAAGGTTGCAGTATAATCTCGCACCTGTTTAACCTTGTCATGTTACCCCTTTCGCCTGATGTTTCCTTTATTGTGCTAAGCACGTTGTTTGTGAAACCCATCATACTTACCAGTTTAAATAAAATTTGGCTATTATGTGGGTTTTTGTCCTCTTAATGTGAAGCTCCAAATTTTTGTCTTCTGTAGTACAAATCAAAGGTTACTAAGCATGAGCACTTACCTATTTCACAGCCACAGGCGTTTGTGATCCCAACTCTCAGTTTAAGTGTCGATCTTCAGGGATGTGTATTCCAGCAGCATACATGTGTGATCGTGAAGATGACTGTGGGGATAATAGTGATGAGGAGCAGTGCAGTAAGTGATCTCAAATGTTTATCTATATTATCTGAATAATCTTCAACGATGATTTAGCCAAATTGCTCCCTTTTGTTATTCCCTTTGTATAAATCTAAAGGTGCATTTAACTTCCCAAATTTTGCAAAAATAATGGCAAGTGTTTTCTGCCGCCCCCCCAAACTTTCATTACTGACCTTCATAAAACGATTAAAGTTGGTTGTGTGGTTTGTTTTGAAAAATTGCTGTGAAGTTCAGTGTCAAGGTCCAGTACTGTGACTGAAACTGCCTGAAAAGCCTTCAATGGCCAGCTCAACCATAACACAAAAAAACCTGAAATACTTAAATATTTGAATAAATTAAAAAGAAATCTTTAAAATCTAACCTAATAATTCTTGCAAATCTCCTCTCATTGAAATTGGTAGAGGAGAATTTCTCTCCATCATATCTAACCTATTAGATATCTGCATGTTAGTTTGGGAATTGCTGTATTGTGTTTTCCATCACTCGACTCCAGGGGGAGACCAGTGTTGGAGTGGGGTCACACAATCATAGTTGAATAGTTGCCACCAATTTATGACTGTGCTTTTGTGAGCACACGTGTTGAAATCCCAAACTCACTGGCATTTTTATAGGAAAATTTTGGTATTTCCTTGTAAAATCCAGCCCATTGTTTAACCAAACCCATGTTTTTAGTTGTAAATTTCTTGCACTTTAAGCCATCTCCAGCAGGGGGCATGCACCAACCTCTATCTGATCAACTGCATGAACTGAAATTGTTTCCTGTGTGGCCCATTCCTTTCCTGTGATTTCAAATCTTCCATATCCTTGTTGCTGCGATTGGTCAAGTTTGGTGGGGGGGGGGGGGAATCAATCTTTGGTGAGAGTCTAATAGACTTGCTCATGTTTTATACTCTAATTTTAGTATATCACATAACCAAAATTTTATCCTGCTCCAATATAATTCAATCTGTTTTATGATAGAAGAGAAATCTGAATTATAACAGTTGGAAGGATCAAGAATTTACCTCCCCATCCAAGATGGGCAATATATCAACTTCTATTGAGATTTTTCTTATGAAATTTGTGCTAAACAATGTTGATTTATGACATTCTTGATCATTAGAGATCTTTTGTGTTTTTTGCATCATTGTTTTCTTTCTGCTCATAAATTACAGCCAGCTAATAAGTCAAGGATAGATTTGAAAGCATATTCACCTGATGTAAAATATTAATTAGTAAATAACTGCAAAAGTGTACATTGCTAGCATTCCATTTGGGTTGTGAAATACCAGTTTTTTAAAAAAAGTCAAATAATAAGATTATCCGGATATACTGAATGATCCTTCTGGTATATAATGAACATCGTTGTTTTCTCCTTAAAACCATTACAGCATTGAACAGCTGTAAGAGTGACGAGTTTACTTGTGGCAATGGCTTGTGCATTCGGAGTTCTTGGATGTGCGATGGGGACAATGACTGCCGAGATTGGTCAGATGAAGCAAACTGCACTAGTAAGTAACTGCATACTTATTGTTGTGAATTTGCTTGATTTTATTTAAATTGTTCTGTCAAAGTGAAGTAGTATTCACATAGCTCAATTTGGAAAATGTTTGAATTGAGTGGTTTTAAAAATGGGGAAAGTACTGTCTTGGTTTTCAAAATGCCAGAGTTCATTTCCAGTGCATTGGTCATTCATTTGGTTAATTTTATATTTCAGAAAAGCTGCAGCTTCCAAAGTAGGAGAGCCAAGACTCAGTAATAGATTGTAATACTTTGGGAAGATAAATGCAACAGTTACAGTTATTAAATTTGAGCGTGGATAACATTTTGATTTTTATTTCATTGGCAAAATGATGATACAGTTCTAGCTGTAGATGGGTTGTGAGTTGACTGGAGTACGGTTGGAGTATTTCACTTTCATTTGGATAAGTTTACCCTGATGTAACGATGAGAACCAGAATTTAGCATGACCATGGAATTTGTATAGTGTTTTGGATATTGAGGGTTGGCTAAAGAGAAAGGAGGAAACGTGACAGGTATGGTGGGAGGTGGGGGCACGGAGAGAAGGCCCGGCAAGAGAACACAAAATGTATGGAGATGCTTAAATAGGAAGGCTGAGAGGGATTACAGAAAATTATTAGCAGACAGGATAATGGAAATCTTAAGATATTGTACAAATATATTTAGGGCAAAAGAAAAACCAAGGAAAAGGTCGGACCCATTATAGACAACATGGGTAATCTGTTCATGGAACCAGAAGGAATAGGTGAAGTCTGAAATCAATACATCAGTTTTCACAAAGGAAGCATACTCTTTAATTGGGCTATTCAGTGAAGGGGTAGGTGAAAGTTGGGTGCAGATCTCCATAAATACAGGAGGTACTCGATACCTTAGCTGGCGTAAAGTTGGGGAAGCTCCAGGACTGTATAGGATTTATCATTCATTGGTCATTCATTTGGTTAATTTTATATTTCAAAAAAGCTATAGCTTCCAAAATGAAGTAGGAGAGCCAAGACTCAGTAATAGAATGTAATACTTTTGGGAAGATAAAAACTATGGGAGGCAAGAGAGGAGATTGCTGGGACACTGACTGAGATTTTCATATCTTTGCTGAACATAAGTGAGGTACCAGGTGACTGAAGGATAGTAGTCATATGCTTTTTCAAGAAAGCCAGCAGGGAAAAGCCTGGTAACTATAGAACCATGAGCCTAACATCAGTGTAGAGAATATGCTGGAAAATTTTCTGAAGGAGAGGATTAATGATCACTTGCAAAGGCAGGGATTAATCAGAGACGACAAACATGGCTTTGTCAAGGGCAGATCCTGCCTGGCCAATTTGAAGAGGTAACAGTGCATCAATGAGGCAGATGTGATTCACGTGGACTTTTGTAATGCCTTTGACAAAGTCCCATATGGGACACTGGTTCAAAAAGTTAGGGTCAACTGGAATCCAGGGTGAGTTTGCAAACTGAATTTAAAACTGGCTTGGCAATAGGAGTGATGGTAGAAGGTTGTTTTTATGATTGGATGCCTGTGACTAGTTGTGTCCCACAAGGATCACTGTTGGGACCCTTGCTATTTGTTACATGCCTGTATGACTTCGATGTGGCACACACAAACAGTAAGACTGTGGATGACAAAGATTGGTGGAAAGAGCTGTTGATAGTGTGAAAGGTTGTCTTAAGCTGCAGGGAGATATCAATGTGTTGGTAAAATGGGGTGAAAAATGACATTTAGAGTTTAATGCAGACAAATGTGAGGTGATGTATTTTGGGAGTACTAATAAGACAAGGGCACACCATGAATGGCAGGGTCTTGGAGTATTGAAGAACAGAGGTAGATAATGTGATTAGGAAGGTATGCTAGATACTGGCCTTGAGTCAGGGCATCCAGTATAGAAGTACGGGAGGTTATGCTCCAACTTCTATAAACCTTGGTCAGACCTCAGGTGTGGAATAGTGTGTGCAGTCCTGCTCATCGTGGTGTAGGAAGGATGTGATGATGCTGGAGAGGGTGCAGATATTCACCAGGGTGTTGCCTGGGATGAAGCAGCTCATTATGAGGAGAGGCAGAAGAAGCTCAGTCTGTCCTCCCTGAAGTGGAGGAGGTTAAGAGGAGATGCAATTGAGGGGTATAGATAGGATAGACTGGGGAAACGTTTTTCCCCGTATCAGAGGCAGATAAAACTAGAGGATGTAGATTCAGGGTAAGGGGGATGAGATTTTAGAAGGGATATGGGGGTGGCCACCTTCACCCAGAGAATGGCAAGTAACTGGAATGCACTGCCTGAGTATGGCTGAAGATGGGTTTCTGACAACATTTAAGAAATGTCTAGATGAGCACTCAAATCGCCTGTGAACCAAGTGCTGGGATATGGGATAAATACAGAAGGGAACCCAGGGGTTGACTTGGGCAAATTGGATCAAATGACTTGTTTCTGTGAGCTAGGATTCTATGACTCTAGAGAAAACAGTGCAATTTATTGAAAATTGGCATTTATTTCAGCTAAAGAGTTTTGATGGAGAAGATGATGCTTGGAGTTTAGCATTTAAGTTTTCAATGTGACATTTTCAAAAACAGCAAATATAATTTATGAAGCACTCATAAATTAAAAACTGTCAAATTGGGCACATAGAAGGCATAGCTAACCATTTTATTGGAAAATTCTGCATTCTACTTTCGAAGAATCAATTTGTCCAAAATACATCTTTCCTGCAGAGTGGAAATGCATTGTTATCTCTAGAAGTGTGTCTAATTATATTGCTTATTTTCTGGAACAGTCATTAACACAAACATTTTCTTTAGCAAATAAGCACACCTGTGACCCTAGTGACTTTACATGCAAGAATGGTAACTGCATCCAGCACGGGTGGTTGTGTGATGGAGATGATGATTGTTTTGATGGAACTGATGAAGGAGATGATGTCTGTGGTAAGATTCCTGTGGATGTATGAGATATTCACATCTCTTGTTTCTTGGCAATCTGCATGTAAATAAGGTAAATAATTTGCGTCAAAAGTTGAGACCAGGCTGTGGTCTTTCACTGTTGATGTAAATCGGGCAGTCAAAAACAGCTGAAGGGTACCTCTGGGAAATGCAGTATCAAAATCTCAAATACCTTTGCATTTTGTGTGAATGTATTTGGAAGTAGAAGAGCAGGTGAACAGGAGGAAAAACTATACAAATGTTTCGAGGTGACAAAAGCACAAAACTTTAACCTAGTCTTTATTTATATTTAAAAAAAATTGCAGTCCAACATAAATCATTTTTGAACTTCTCTGACTGTTTTTAGTCTAATTTATACAGATTTTTTTTTTAGTTAGCTTGATAGTTATGATTTATGTTTGAATTGTTTGATGGGTCATCCTAATAATTTGTGGTCCGGGTCTTAAGGTTGCATTCAGTTCATTTAGCCAACTGTTTTGCACCTCTGTCCAATATTAGAATTGGAACATATGACGCAAAGTTAATCCATATATTTGAACTGTTAATATCTGTATGTATGCAGAAATTTAGGTTTTTTTAAAGTATTTTGATACCTATGCTGTTCCTTTTTCATCTTGGCCATTGCACTACTAGTGGTTGGTGCATTAATAAAATCAAGGTCAGTTATTTGTAGTGGTCAATGTAATATCTTAATAGTGTGGACAGATTAGTACATGTATTAGAAGTTGAACATGCTCTTTCATTTCCAGTATGTTTTGATGCATTTGCTTTTGTGCAGCTAGGGCTGGTTGTAATGGATTTAAATGCAGCAATGGTACATGTATTGGAATGACAGGACGTTGCAATGGTGTGCCAGACTGTTCGGACAAATCAGATGAACAAAACTGCAGTGAGTGCTTCTACAATTTGTTTTAATGTTTTCAACTATAATTTTCAACTCTACTTTCAACAGATTTTAAAAAGTGTCTAGATGAGCACTTGATTTGCGTAGGCATAGAGGGCTATGGACTGAGTGCTGGATGATGGGATAAATACAGAAGAGTAGTCACTGGTCAGTGTGGATGAGTTGGGCAGAATGACCTGTTCCCATGCTGTACATTTCTATAATTATATAATTCAGTTTGGCTGCTCTGTAATGTAGTAGAGATTGGAATAGCAATACCTAGCATAATAGTGCATTAAAAAGCTCGCATATAATATATTGTGTATTAACATTTTGGTTGGGTATAAAAATTTTGATTATTCTTGCTGAAGTAGAAACAATAGGAAAAACCTGTCAAAGTGATATCATTCTCTATTATCATTGTAAATAATTAACAGGTCAATTTTGGCCAAGGGAATTTCAGGTTCTAAGATTTGCATATGGGGTTTTATTTGCATTTTATATAGTTAAATTCGTGTATTACTTCTCAATATATTGTTTCTGTATTCCGAAGATTCAGGTGACTGCACTGTGGTTGTTTTTCCTTCCTTCAGTTCAATTTCACTTGTTATAAATGCCTGACTTAAAATTCATAGAATGCATATTTGTTGTTCCAACTGAAGGATTTGCAATTCCCACTTTCCCAGACATGAATAGTAAGATATTGCTGCATTTTCAAATGGCTTGAGAGGACTTTCTGTGCATGAGCTTTAGAAGTGAAAGTTGCTGTAATATTTAAATAAACCAGAATATTACCTCCGTTCATTTTATCAACTTTACCAGACCCATTGTGCTCTCGATACTTTGAATTCGCTTGTGAGAATGGACGCCAGTGCTTGCAGAAAATGATGATCTGTGATGGAATCCGACAATGTGACGACGGTTCAGATGAAGATCCAAATTATGCACATTGTAGTAAGTTTTCTTCATTATTGGCATATCATATTAAATCCATTTAAGGCAAAATCTGTAGAGCATGACTTGCTAATAGGATTTGTGTTCTACCACATGCGGTCAAATTGGTCACTCTTTTGGGAGAAAAGAAGTTGGTCATCCTACTATCGACACCATGATGGCCTTGTCACCAGGTGTCAATTGATTTTTGTAACCTTGAATAGCATTGTCCAAGACTGATCATTAACTAGCCTGCATGGGGTTAATTGAATAGCCAGCAAAAGCAAGAACTGTAACAAAACTAACTGCACCATTTTTACCTTGTTATTACCCAATGGCAGGCACTTTAGTCAGTTCTAGACCCTGCTTGCTAACCTAGTTGAGATTAATGTGATCAACAAAAATCAGATGTAGTATATTCCCATTTTATTAGGCTTTATGCCAGTCAATAGTTGTACTCACTGAGAAAATAAAGACCAGATCATGGCCATTGTAAGACTTCGGCAGGTGAAAATTTTGTAGCTCTTTTTCTGCTGTATTGAATTGAGAATAGATGTCTGCCATAGTAAAATGTATCCAAACAAACTGAATGTGCAAGTAATGTCTATTCCAAAGTTATTTTCACAACTAATTATAATCTACACCTATGCTTGTATGTATGAGAAACATTAAACTCAAACCAAGCACATCCCAGAAAAACAAAGATAATTGGTAAAATACTGACTGGTGTTAGGAATTTGAAGAATGCGTAGAAAATTTCAGATTACATGAATGCCCTTTTGTTCTCCTGTTTGCAGTGTATCTCAGGAAAAAAATTACTGAATCACAAGTTCAATCTAAATGTGACTTGGTTTCTCAGCAGTGATTATAACTATTGGAGTTGCAATTAATTCCTAAAAAGCAGAAGATAGATATTTAAAAATAAATTAGTTGGGTTTTTTGATGATTTGGTGTTTACGTGTAGAAATGCACTGAATCTTCCACTTATCTAAATATGTAAAAATCAACAGAAGTTTGTCCCTTATTGATTATGACCATTCTTCCCTCTGAGACAAAGCTGAGTTTCCAATCCAATTTTATGCGCAGATGAGCAAAACCCACAGGTTGGTGATTCTTTGTGTAAACTCATAGGTGCTTACAGAGATAAGAGTGCCATTTACTAGTCATTAGAAAGCTTGCTGTTTATTTAGCTAGGATTATTCTATCCTTTCGGTGCCTTGCTAGGAATATTTAACTCATTGGCTGGCAGTCGTCTTGGGAGAGTTGNNNNTTCTATCCAATTTCTGTGATGTGATATTCTGGGCCGTGATTTTTTGGGACTAAATGTTTGGGTGGTTAGTTTATCGACAGAAGTGCCCTGAAGTAAAGTGGACCTGGCAATTCTGAATTACTGAGCCTGGCAAGGAAGGTTGGCTTTACTGTTGGTAGATTATTCCGTAAAGAGAAAAGACAAGTTAATATTTCAAGGGAGATCCTTTATTAGGACCAAAGTACAAGCAACCAGAATTATTTCTACAACTTGCTGGAATTTGCAACTATACTAATTACATGTATGGTATATGTATTATGTAATATATGCAAGATTGTAAAGCACAGGGAAATTAAAGGTGATTAAATATTTATAGCATGATTGGAGGTTCACACATAGCATAATTTATGAATGAACAGATAACATCAGATCAAATAAGGTGTGAGGAAATTTAGTTTTTGGACACTTTCAGAACTGATGAATATCTGTATCTACATAGGTCTTTCAAAACCTAATAACTCCATAACAAGCATTCATTGCTTTGAAATTTAAATAGATAATTAACATATGTGACTTGTTAATGATCTGCTATTGAACATCAGGCAGATTTTCTGGATAAAATGATATAGGTGAGAAGTGCAGAAGTGGACTCACTGAGGTGGTGTCTGCATGCACTCTGTTAGTATTAAAATTTGTATTTTGTTGATTTTTTTTTAGGTTTCTTTCATGTCATGCAGTTAGATTATGTGTTGCTTGTAAATTGACAGGTTGTCATTAAGTGAGAACATTAACATTTTCCCATTGCTACTTGTATTTATAGCCCAGACAGAGGAGTTCAGTCGAACTTGTGAGCCCTTCAGTTTCAAATGCTGGAATGGAGTATGCATTAGCATGGAATGGAAGTGCGACGGGGTGGATGACTGTGGAGACTACTCGGATGAAGCAAATTGTAGTAAGTGGACAGAGTCTTATCTATGCCCTGATGGTGAGCTTACTATGAAATTGTTACTTAATTCATCAAAGATTAATTGTTTCCTACATTTTCCAACTATAAAATCCATCATTAGCTTTCTTTAAATGCCAATTGTTTGACTTTACCAGGTGGATATGATAGCATAGTGGTTCAATATTGGCCCCACCGTCAGTGTTTTGAACCATTGATATAGAAAAATGTCTTTGAATCTCACCAGGACATTGGGGAATTTGAATTCAAACAATTAAATGATTTTTTTAAAAAAGGCCGATTAATACTGGCATTAAACTGGCAGATTTATTAAAATTTTTACTTGGTTCACTAATGTTTTTTGGGGAAGGAAATCTGTCATTTCTTGCTCAATCTGACCTATGTGCAGCTCCAGACCTATCAATAAAGTTGACTTAACTGCTTCATTCAGGGGTAGAGTGCGAATGCATTGCTGGTGATATCCCCATCCCATGAAATGAGCAAACTACACAGTGAAAATCACTCTTATTTCTTGCATTTGTAATCGGGTACTAAACTATTAATAAAAAGAAAAAATCTTTACCAGGTATTGACATGGTTTTTAAATCTTTGCAGGGTATCCTACTGAAGCACCTTCTTGCATGAAGTATTTTCAGTTCCGTTGCCAGAATGGAAAATGTGTACCGATATGGTGGAAATGTGATGGAGAGGATGACTGTGGAGACTGGTCTGATGAGGATGGCTGCCCTGGTATGAACCAAATTAAATCTGAATAATATGATTTCTTGACGTAATTTATGGGTTGAATGCATTATAACTGATGGTGGGAAATGCTTGTAATGCTTTGTCTTTGAATCCTTATGGCTGACAGCATTCAAGAAGTGTGTAGATGAGCACTTAAATTACCTCTATATAGAAGGCTATAGGCCAAGTACTGGAAGGTAGGATTAATATGGATTGTTGCCCACTGGTCAGCATAGAAGTGGTAGGCCGAATGGCTTTTTTCCAGGCTGTATGATTCTGGATGCTGATTTAAGCAGAATAACTCCAATTTAACTACCATTTGGTGCTGAAGTGAAAATGGTCACTCATTTACTACAATTATATGGGGTAAAAAGAGAAAGACTAAAGATTTAGAAAGGAGCATTAAAAACATTTTCTAAATAGGAAAACTTGAGTAATTATATATCATGGTTAAAAAACAAGCTTGCATTTGTTCAGCACCTTTTGTATCTTTGGCAACCATATTGAAGTCCTATTGGTAGCAAACAGTTTTATAGCCAAGTACCATTTTAGTGAGAGGTGATTTAGGGTGGATTACAGTTTATTATCTTGTATAATATGACAATAAACTGAGGGATCGTCCAGTTTCTTAGGATGCTTGTGTTTAATGTGACAATACAACACTTACTACAGCACTATTTTGTGCTCGTGTCTGCATGGAGGAAGCAGAATTTGCAGAAAAAAAGGGGATGGCTTTAGATGTGAAACCGCATCTCTGCTAATTTAGTTTAGGCTCCTAAAATTATTAATCAGAAGACAAAGAACATGAATATTTATAACTGTTTTAGGTTCGCTTCCTGTTCCACACACTACTGAAGTTCTTTTGAGTTGTGGCCCCAACCATTTCCGATGTAATTCCGGGGGATGCATCGTAAACCACTGGGTATGCGATGATTACGAAGACTGTCGTGATGGTTCTGATGAGGAAGGTTGCCCAACTTTTTCACGTACGTACAAATAGTAATGGCTGAACATAGCTAAGAGCTTGGCTTCATAGGACATAATTTATGTTGAAAAATGTTAGGGTTTCTTTATGCACCTTTCTTGTACAAACTCTGATTTAGAAACATCTGTCACTATTGATAAGTGTAACAGAAATGTATTTCATGATCAAATATTGTAATGCTAATTTTGATCAGAGAAAACTTAAATTTATCGCACCTCATTTTAGTCCACAGCTGGGGCTAATTGAACAAGAACTAGAGTTGCTTCAAAGTTATTACCACATTACTTCCTGGGAACTTCCAACACGCATAGATGTTGCAGCTAGTACCATTCTCTAAATCTGTGCACATATGTTTTCTAATAAAACTCTTGAATGTATTTCTAGTTGGTGCCATTATTGGCAATAGAACAATGCTTTTTAGCTGCTGTTGTTTACAAGGCCTATTATAGAACATTTGCTGAATCATGCTGGTGCACCTGACTATTCACTCGCAGCATTCCGCTGAACCCAGCGCTAAGAGTAGTGACTTGAAGAGAGGGGTTAGATGCACCATGAACCTGGCCCTTAGTTTTCAATTAGAGGAAACTGGCATAGAAATGGGGTTAATGACCCTGTGGAGAAAACTTAGTGCATTACTTCTCATTGCTTGTTAATGTATTTAATTACACTTTTTAAATTTTTTTTTATTTTTTAAGTTTCAGTAATTTTAAAATACCCCTGAATATCAGTGAGATTTTAAATATAGTTTGAAAAGTCTTTGACAGCTTGTGAACTATGACTGACTTGTATGGAGCCATCTTGAAAACAATTCACTATTCTCTTGGTTCATAGACAATTTCACTGTTATTGAATGCCCTTAGTTTACAATAGTGAGCTGTGCTGCCCTGTTAAATTGGCTTCAGTGATGATCATCTTTAACTGAGCAGCTATGATTCTAGAACAGTAGCTCATTGAACTTGGATTTGGTTCACAATCATCAAATGGGTCAGCTGACCTAAAACTGAATATGTGGGGAGCAGCTAAAATTTGAGGAATTTTGAATATTGGTTAACATATTGTTCTGTTTCATTGGTTTGGATCCAGCACAAGTTAGATTGCCTCTCCCACCAAATGCATGTTTTCTGTACTAACATCTGGTTAGTTCCAAGCCTATTCTACAAAGAAAAAGAACAGTGTATCACAGGAACAGGCCCTTCAGTCCATGGTATCCATGCTGTCTATGATGCCAGTTCAAATTAATTCCATGTGCTTGCACATGTTCTATAATCTATATCCTGCCTGTCTATATGCTAAGTGCCTCTTAAAAGTTGTATCTGCTACCACCACTTCCCCTGGCAGTGCATTTCAGGCATTTTTATTTATTTAAAAAAAATAACTTGCCTCATAAATTTGCTTTAGACTTTCCTCCTCTCACCTTTTAAAGCTATCCCTGTTGGTATTTGGCATTTCCACCTTGGTTGGGGGGAGACTCTATCTGCCCTTGCTATGCTTCTCATAATTTGATATACTTCTATCAGGTCATCCCTCCGCCTGTGATGCTCCAGAGAGAACAATCCAAGTTTGTCCAACCTCTCTATAGCTAATACTTTCTAATCCAGGCAACATCCTAGTGAACCTCCTGTGCACTCCCCAAAGCCTCCCCATCCTTCCTGTAATGTTTTCATTGAGTATGGGACCCTAAGCTGCTAATTTGCTATTAAACTGGGTGCTGCATAAAACCTACAATGTTTCACTGCAATGATAACTGTAATTACCATCTTGCTGACTGAGGCTAGGACATGCTGAGGGAGCATTATGCTTAGTGAACTTGCACCACCTACCTAGAACTTGTATAATATGATACATTGCCTGACTTGGAAACTTTCATTTCTCATTGCTAATGTCCATTATCTTTGTTCACAGTAATGTGATTTATTATAAGTTGTTCATTTGAGATGCTCATCTTGTGTCGACTATTTGTTTAGTGTAATCAGAATTGATTCATGAAAACTCTTAATTCATTGAGTACTGAATTAACTCTTCAACAGTCTGGGTTTTCTCTAATAGCATTAAAAGCCTTGGGGTCTTATGGTTGAATTTTATATCGGCAGCAAACAGAACAACTCTTTCTACCACTACGACACGGCCTGCTGGAAGATGCAGCATCTCAGAATTTTCTTGTGCTCGTGGCCATAACTGCATTCCCAACTGGAAGCAATGCGATGGGCACCGAGATTGTCGTGATGGATCAGATGAACTCCACTGCCGTAAGTACATCTGTTGATCAATTTGCAACTGAATCTGTGGAATTAATTAATAAATTAAGAGAATTCTTGAAAGATTTCATTCCAGGAACAGGAAGTAACTTTAAAAACACTTGTTCAAGAGCAGATTTCTGTACCTAGTTGCACTCCGTTGTCCATTACCAGTCCTCTTCACTATCATAGTGGAAAGAAATACAGTTGCTTGTTGTAACTCCTTCTGGTGTATTATGTCTGTGCATTTTCTCTACTATCGATGGGTAGTATTTGCTGTGGAGGAGGTACAGGAGCCTGAAGGCCCACACTCAATGTTTCAGGAAGAGCTTCTTCCCCTGTGCCATCAGATTTCTGAATGGTCCATGAACACTACCTCGTTATTTCTCTTTTGCACTATTTATTTATTTTCATAACTTGTAATAATTTTTGTCTTTGTTTTGCATTGTACTGCTACCTCTAAACAATGAATCTCACAACATATGTCAGTGACAATAAACCTGATTCTGAATGAAAGAAAAATAGGGGATGGAGAAAGAGAAAATATAAGTGAG
This sequence comes from Rhina ancylostomus, assembly GCA_030265395.1. Lineage (NCBI taxonomy): Eukaryota > Metazoa > Chordata > Chondrichthyes > Rhinopristiformes > Rhinidae > Rhina > Rhina ancylostomus. The sequence continues at coordinate 18,582,303 of JARFYF010000060.1, read as the reverse complement.
AATATTGGAAATTGACTACAACTTATTGTGACATGAGAGTAAATTGGCTGTTTGTACTCTGTTAAGAAGCCACATATAGTATTGGAGGAAATAAAATATAACAACCCTAAGAACAGACATTTCCTTAAATGTTGAAGTGTTTTTCGTCTCGATGAGATGATAGTTTCAAATAAAAAATAGTTTAAGAAATAACTGGACATGAGCCCATCAATTAGTGTCTGCAGTATGATGAAGGATTTTACTTGAAATGCTAATGTTTCATCTTTTAATATGCATATTGACCTACTGAACATTTTGTTTTATTGTGATTAACTCTTGTTGTTTAAAACCTTGCACTTCATTGGAACAATCTAATTTTCAGCTACCCATGCTCCATTACTCTGCTCAAATGGAACCGTATGTAACGATGGAGAGACCTGTGTAGGCCCACTGGAACAGTGTGATGGATTTCTGGACTGCTCTGATAACAGTGATGAGGAGAACTGCTCGAGTAAGTAAAAGATGTAAATATTAAGTGCTTCTGAAGCAGCATCTAACTTGAAGTAACTGATGCTTTAAGGTTATTTGAGCTAGGAACTGAAAACCAGTGCTGCAAGACTTAGCAGCTTTGGGTTGTAGTGGTGTTATTGGGGTTACAAAAATTTTAAATTAAATCTAATGAAAGCATTTTTCTTGAATTTGCATGTTGGTTTATGTGGCAGTATAACTCATTGAAAGAAGCTTGTTTTTCTGATTTTTTTTTATTATTATACATTTTGGGATTATAAATATTTCTGTCACTGCATGACATCCTGCTCTGGATCAGCAGTTGTAATTTTAGAGTTGG
>JARFYF010000060.1:18524991-18535460 GCA_030265395.1 Rhina ancylostomus | reverse complement strand
GACTCAGCAGGTCGAGCAGTATCTGTGGGAGGAAAGGAATTGTTGATGTTTCGGGTCAAAACCTTGCATCACGACTGAGAGCCTCTCAATTCTGGATGCAGGGTTTCAACCTGAAACACCAACAATTCCTTTCCTCACAGAGATGCTGCTTGACAGAGTTCTTCTAGCGGATTGTGTTGCTCCAGATTCCAGCATCTCTTGTGTCCCCATGAGATGTAAAGAACTTCAAAACAAAAATAATCAATTGTTAAAAGCAAAAACACTAAGAGGATGTTTTTTCCCTCTCTGGACCACTGTAGATTATAATTTAAAGATGGGATGGTGTGAGTTGGGGCACTGTGTTGGGAAAGTTTGCCAAGTAAGTGGGTGATTTTTGTGTTTGAGTGAAGCATTTATAGAAGTTAGCAAATATTTGAGTGATGCCTAGTTTCAAAAATCATGAGATGAATGTTCAGTATAGAAGCCTTGGATGTTTCAGTAAATCTTTGAGTCTAAAAGCATGTTCCATGATCTGAAATTGCCGTTTTTGAGAAAACTGTATGAAGATGATGAAAATCCTGTGGATTTTCCCCCCAAATTTAATGCTTCACCTAAACACAGATGCTCAATCTAAAACTTAAGTTTGGAAGAGAACATGAAATCAATTTATGAAATTCAACAATTATCAAAGGGTACGTGAGCAAGCTGTGCGGAAATAGCAGTAGCGCAGAAGGTCCTAATGTTGAAGAATATGAAGTCTTAGATAGAATGAACATAACGTGAGAGGAAACATTTTAAAGGCATTGGCATCGTTTGAAAATTGTTTTAACAATAGGCCCGAATTAAATGTAAGCCAAGCCATTAAGAGAAGTAACAAAGGTGCTCTCATTTTCTGTTCCTCTCTCTATGTGCTGGAGAACTGTAACGACATTTGAAATGGGAGAAAAGAATTAGAAGATTAATTACTCTAAGTTGGGATATGGGTAATTATTGCAAAGAGTTACTCATTCCTCAGGAAAGTGTTGATTAATTGTGGGTGCTCAGCATTGATTTGTTAAAGGTAGTATCTGGCTAACAATTTAAAATTTTGTGTTTATAAAAATTTGTGCATTTGACATGCTTCGATGGGTACTCTTGAGTGAACCTACAAGTAGGATCACTGTTTAATGACAAGGGGTTGCCTATTTAAGACAGATGAGGTATTTTGTTTTCTGAGGGTCATGAGTATTTGAAATCATTTTCCTCAAAGGAGAGTGGAAGTAGTCTTTGAATATTGCTATGATAGGTAGATTCTTGATGAGCAAGAGTGAAAGGTTACAGTGGGTAGAGGTTACAGTCAGCAAAGCTATGATCTTATTGAATGCTGGAGCAGGCTTCAGAGGCTATCCCTGCTACTAATCATGTGTTTGTATGTATCTTGAGTTGAAATTTCTTAATACAGTCTGTGCAGTCACCAAGGCATTTTATGGCTCATACATTCTCACAAGGTACAATATTGATGAAACACAAGTTGGCAGTCAGTGATGACTATGCCTGACTCTTAATGGAGCAGTGGAGGGGAGCTCGTCACAATCTAACTGTGAAAATTACTTTTTCATTATTTCAGATATGGTGCTGGCGCAATGTTCCCTTTTCTGTTTCTTTTTCACTTCAGAATATAAACACCTTGTTACAAAATATAATTAACATCTTGTGTGGTGGGATTTGTTGTAAACATTTGAATGTGTTTTAATGGAAGCAGCAGAGGTCACTGAAGTGAGTCCAAACATGGGCTGTCCAGTTGTTTTGTAACACTGGTGAATAATATCCTGATTGACCCACAATTGGTTTATCTGCCAATTAAACCCATAAAGTTAGAAGCATTACTTTTTTCCTATTTACTTGCAACTTTTGATGGGCATTCCTTATTCTCTTTACCTACACACTATTTCAAAAATTCAGACAAGATCTAGTAACATTTTAACAGTACTTCATTTAGAGATTATGGTTTTCTGCTGTGCTGCTTAGTTGTTTGTACAGGTATAGCAACATACAAGAACTCTTCACAGAAGATTGTCTGTTTGATCAGTATTCCATTTGCCATGTTAAATGTCCATTCCCTCCATTAACATCATTGACTGCAAATGCACTACAACAACTTGACAAGACTGGCATCCGATATGGATCCTTTTGGCTTCACCTCATTTCCTTTTCCTTTTGACCCTCTAAGATATGTGGTCCTCCAGTTCTGCCCTCTTGCCAGTTTTTATCACTGGTAAGCTTAGCTTTGCCTGGGCACTGAAACCCCTAAACATTTTGTCTCTGTTAGGATATGTAAAACTTGCATCTGACCAAACTTTTGGCAATCCATCCTAATATCTGTTGGCTTGATGTATTTTAAGTGCACTGGGACATTTTTACCAAGTTAGAATTATTAGATCAAAGCAAATTGTGTATTAGTGGACCAATTCTTTGTTCAGGTGTGCCTTGTAAATTGTATTTATTTATTTCTCCCTCCGGGAATGCAAAAAATGGTATTTTTTTTCAAGCAAGAAGAAAATTTTACCAGGCTAGAGAGAGGACTGACAATCCATCCTTGTTATTCAAAGACATCTGTGAGAACACTGATCCTGGGGTTAGCAATGATCAGAAACAAACAAGCCACATAAATACTGTGGCTACAAGACCAAGTCCGAAGCTACGTATCTTGTAGTGAGTGACTCAAGTCCTGACTCTCCAAATCCTTTCCACCACCTACGAAGTACAAGTGAGGAGTATGATGGAACATTTGCCGTTCCAACAATTCTCAAGAAGCTTGCCGTCATTCAGGACAAAGCAGCTTGCTCGATTTAGTGATCCAACCACTCCCTAGACACCACAGTCATTGGTGCATAGTGAGTGTAGGGTGTCATCTATTTACCAAGACTGCCCTGACAGTATCTCCCAAACCTTCAACCTCTACCACTGAGGATTGGCAGCAAGTAGCAGGCTAGGACTTTATTCCTTGGAGTATAAGAGACTGAGAGGTGGTCTTATAGAGGTGTATAAAATTGTGAGGGGTATAGATGGGGTGAATACACTTGGTCTTTTACCCAGGATTGGGGAATCAAGAACTGGAGGGTATAGGTTTGAGCTGAGAGGGGTAAGATATAACAGGAACTTGAGGGGCAACTTTTTTTATACACAAAAGGTGGTATGTATGTGTAATGAGCTGCTAGAGGAAGTGGTTGAGGCAGGTACAATAACTTTTAAAAGACTTCTGGACAGGTACATGGATTGGAAAGGTTTAGAAGGTATTGGCCAATCACGCAAATGGGGCTAGGTTGAATGGGGCAAGGTTGAATGGGGCAGCTGGTTGGCATGGACCAGTTGGGCCAAAGGGCCTGTTTCTGTGCTGTGTGACCCTGACTCTTAAGTGCATCGGAACATCCCCAATTGCAAGTTCCCCTACCAGTCTCACATCATCCTGATTTAAGATGTATTCCTCGACAGTGCTGTAGAGGGAAGTCCATTTACCAGGAACCTGCAGCAGTCCAGGATGTTAGCTAATTAACACGTCCTCAAGCAATTGGAGAACAGCAATAAATGCCAACCATGCCACCAATTCCCAATCCCCAAAGGTAATTTTTTTAAAAAAAAAGCTGTGTATCATTGGATTTTCAATGGAATCAAATCAATGCTTTAGGGAAAAAATGGTGAAGTGCTGACCAAGTGGTTGAAATCATTAACTGAATACAGGCAGAAGACTAATTCTTAAACTGAGGACAAGGCCCAGATCCATGATGCAGAATTTTGTTGGGGAATCTGAAAGTGTTGAGTGAAACCAAGCTTGTGAAAAAAAAAACTTGCAGATCGAGGCAGCAAAGTGCCATAGAAGAAATAAAAGGAGATGGGACCAAACGTTGGATTTTAATGTGAGGGTGATAGGAGGAGAAAATAATGGAGAACGGGGTATGTCAAACAACAAATGGAAATTCAGGGTTTATAATTTCTAGATTTATTTTAAAATGAAATACTTTGTTTTGCTTGAACTAAAACACGTTATTAATGCTATAATTCCTACTGACTACAATGCCTAAAACAAACCATAGAATATATTCAGTTAAAGAAGGAAAAAATTGGTAGGTTATGTTGAAATCAGAGATTAATAGGACTAATTTGCCCTTTTAAAGAGCTAGGACAGGCATGGTGGGTCATATGGGTACCTCCTGTGCTGTATGATTGTTCCCTTTTAAATGTATGTATCATGTTTGACTTAATAGCACACTGTGTTTTGGGCTGTGAATAGATTTCTGTAATTAACAATTTACACGTATGGACAGATGGTATTCATAATTCCAACCATTGAACTTAAAACTACTCAGGATGGAATGTGGCCTACTACAAGGTTATTCATTCTGGACAATGTAGATGCATTCCACGTTGCACAGATTTTCAAAGCCATTTCCAAATGCACCTTCTACAGTGCAAGTTTATTTTGTTTCAATTGAGTCATTTTAAAAATAAAGTCAAAGAATTTGAATTGAAAATAAATTTGACCTCAGTTTTGTTATACTAATTGTATCTGATTGGGAGCTCTGTTTTTATCCAAAAATATACTTCAATCATAATATGTACAGTCAATACAAATGGAACATTTGTCCTCATTCATTGTACCAGCAATTCAATACATTTTCTTAAAATATGTCAGTGTCACTCACGTTCCTGAAATAAAACCCCCACAAAGTGTTTGAGAGGCTGTGACACAAGGCTCAGTGCCACTATGTCTGCTGGCAGCAGGACCCTAGACCATGGTCCTTTCCCACAAAGCCCTTGTGGTGGTTACATTGGCCTTCAGTTTGTCCCAAGTGCATAGTCCCACACCTGACACCACTAACCTTTATTAACTAAAAAACAGTTCAAATAACACACTGCATGACTGTCTACATTCGTAGTATGGAGTTACAAGTACAGAAATAGCTTTTGGCCCAACTTGTCCATGCTGACCAAGTTGCCTGAGCCCAAGCAATTTGCTTGCATTTAACCCATATCTGTCCAAACCTTTCCTATCCATGTACCTGTCTAAATGTCTTTTAAACATTGTGATTGTACCCACCTCTACCACTTCCTCTGGCAGCTCATCCACATACCCACCACTGTCTGTGTGGGGGAAGAACTTGCCCCTCAGATCCCCTTTAAATCTTTTCCCTCTCACTTTAAACCCATGTCCTCTTGCTTTAGACTCCCCTTCTCTGGGGGGAATAAGACTGTGACCATTCACCTTATTTATTTCCCTCATAATTTCTTTTAACCTCTTAAGATCACCCCTCACCTTCCCACACTCGGGGGAGAGAAAAGCACCAGCCTATCCAGTCTCTACTTGTAGCTCAAGCCCTCCAGTTCCAGTAACATCTTTGAATCTTTCTGCACCCTTTTTAGTGTAACAACATCTTTCCTATAGCTAAGCTTGAGTTGGAAGTAGAGACTGAACACCAAACAGTAAGTGCCCTGAAAGGTAAGTGTGCCAAATGTTGTCTTCACCACCTTGTCTACCTGTGTCACCACTTTCAGGATACTCTGTACTTGTACCACTAGGTTTCTGTTCTACATCAGTCTCGAGCCCTACCATTCACTATGTCCTGGCCTGTTTTGATTTCTTAAATTGCAACACTTTGCACTTGCCCGAGTTAAATACTGTCTGCTATTCCTTGACCCACTTTTCCAGTTGATCTAGATTCTGTTGTAATCTTAGATAACCTTCACTGTCCACCACACCACCAATTTTGGTGGCATCTGCAAACTTACTAAGCATGCCAACTACATTCTCATCCAAATCGTTAATGTGGATGCCAAATATCAGGGAACCTAACATGGATCCCTGCAGCACACCACTGGTCACAGGTCTCCAATCTGAGAGACAACCCTACACTACCACCCTCTGATTACTACCACCAAGCCAATTTTGTAACCAATTGACTAGTGTACCCTGGATCCCATTTTTTTCCTAACATTCCAGACTGGCCTACCACGTGGGATCTTAACAGAGGCCTTGCTAAAGACCTTCCACTGCCCTGCCCTTGACAATCCTCTTGGTCTCCTCTTCAAAAAATCTCAGTGAAATTTGAGAGTTCCCCAGTCTGTCTTTGCAGTCCTTCTTCAAGGCACAATTTTAGCTACTCTCTGTCTTCTGGTACCTCACCTTTGGCTAATGATGATACAGGTATTTCTGCCAGGCTTCCCACAGTGTCCTTGGAACACTTGGTCAGACTCCAGGCATTTATCCACCTTTATGTGCTTTAAGATCACCAGCGCCACCTCTTGTAATGTGGTTATGTTTCAAGACCTCACTATTCACTTCCCTGACTTCCCTAGCTTTCCTGACCATCTACACAATAAATAAAGATGAAATCTATTTGTTTAAGACCTCCCCCATCTCCTGTGGCTCCACATATGGATGACCACATTGATCCTTAAAGGAACCAATCCTCTCCCTGGTTACCCTTTTGATCTTAGAATTCTCCTTTACCTTATCTGCCAAAGCTAGGTCATGTCCTATTTTGTGTCATTCAGTCTATACGTTCAATGTTATTGGTTTTATATGTTGGTAGTGTTCAGACATGTACAGAACACCATTGCCACTCATGGTTACCTGGGATGATACAAAATGTTTGAAAGGCTTCTACCCTAGACTTAATGCCTCAATGTCTGGTGGCAGAAGGACCCTGAACTGCAGTCCTTCCCCACAAATCCTTTGTGGTGGCTACACTGAGCTTGTGTGTGTCCTTCAGCACTTACTCCTGCCTTACCTTATTTATCTCATTGTACCGGAAGACCAACAGGTTTTGGGTAAACCAAAGAGCGTCTTTTACTGAGTTCATGATCTTCCAGCAACACTTGATGTCTGTCTTGGTATGCATCCCTAGGAACAGCCTGTAAATCAGAGAATCGGTCCACTGTTAAGCAGCTGCTTGGGATGAACCCTAACAAGGACCCTTGCATCCTTCTCCAGACATTCTTTGCAAATGCACAGTCCTCAATGAGGTGGACAACTGTTTCATCCTCATCACAGTCATCCTGAGGGCAGAGTGAATTGGGAATGAGATTCTGACTGTACAGGAAGGATCTCTCTCATCACCAGCCAAGTAAGGTCCTGGTCCTTGTTGGTGAGCTCTGGTGAAGAGGTATCCTGCCAAATGATTTGGACAATCTGTTCAGCGAACTACCTCACAGGATCCATTGTGTCTTTGTCCCACAGTACCTGCAGGATGTTCCGTGCTGACCACTGCCTGATGGACATGTGGTCCAAGGTTTTATTGAAAGAACTTTCCCATGAAGGACAGGTAGTGTAGCAACAGCCAACTGACCGGGACATTGTACAGTAACGGAGCCAGGCCCATCCTTCACAACACTAGAGACAAGTAGAACCTCGGCACATAGCGACACCTGGTGCCCACGTACTTGGGTTCCTAGCACAGCCTGATGCAGGCAGGCACAATGGTGACCATCAGGCTGAGGTCATGTTGGGTAGACTTTTTCTGTTGTCCAGGAATTTGTGTTGTGACTCATCAAACCCATTCCATCTTGGATCCCCAGATAAACCAGAAGATTGCTCAGATGACTGCCAGGGTGGAGGAGGAGGGAATGGGCCACACCTGTGCCAAGTACAGCAGCACCGTGAGTACCTCTCACCTGATGACCAGGTTCTTACCAGTTATTGAGAGGGAGTGCCAATCCCACAGTCCCGAGTTCTTTTTATTGTTACCTGTCCACTCCAGCCAATTTTTGATGCATGACTCAGCCCCTCTGAACTAGACCTCTTGGACCTACAGTTCTAATGGTGAAGGGGATGGTGGACTGGTCAGGCTAGTAGCCAACGAGCATGGTCTTGCTCTTCCTGTGGTTGACTCTGGCCTCTGATGCCAACTCAAACTGGTCATAGATGCTGATCAATCTGTGAGCTAACTGTGGATCTGAGCAGAAGATAGTGATGTCATCCATTACAGGAGGCTTTGATCTGAGTGCCCCCACTACCTAGCATCATCACTCCTCTAATACCGTGTCCTTCCTGATAGATTCAGCAAAGGGTTCTATTCAGAACACAAACAAGATAAGAGAGTGGGCTGCCCTTGATGGGGAAGCTATCTGTTTCCTACTTATGGACTTCTTACTCTGGAAGACCAACAAGTTTCAGACAGATGATGCCTGCATGCTTCAGAAATTGTATCTTGGGGGTAGAGTAGGAGAGAGAAGAGTCCAGTTGAGTTAATAAGCTCATCATTACTTTTTGGTTCTTTACATCCTACAAAACCTTCTAAAGGGTAGGTGCTCAGTGACAGTTTAAAGGAAAGGAAGTGGTTAGGATCTGCCCATGTTTACCTAACTACTTCAATTAATAGAAAATAGCTGCTTTCTCTTTATGTAAATCTTCGATCCTCCCCTGCAATAATGTAAGAGACCTGGGGCAAAGGTTGGAGAACAGAGGAATTTATCTACACCTGGATTGAAAGTATACTGTAGAGAGAGGACAGCATTTATGGTAACTTGCACAATATCTGGATGTCCCAAAGCATCTTACAGCCAGTGAAGAATCGGAAGTATAATCAATGACGTAGCAGCCAATTTGCATACAGTAGGCTTTCTCAAACAGTGTTGATAATCACCAGATAACTTGCTCTAGGGATAAAGGCCAAGATGGCAGGGATAGGTCCTTGGCTTTTCATCAACCAAGACTGAGAATAATCTGTGATATTTCCTGGTTCAAGAATCAAACAAATAGTTGTGCATATCCACCTGTCTTTTTAATTGGCACTATTGGTAAAGTTATTCAAACATAATGTGTATTTGCACTGTACAGTCCCCTTTATCTCATCTCATTTAACCATTTGCCATGGAAGTCCATTAGAAAGCCATTGTTTTGAAAAAAATTAATAAACACATGCCTTATTTTGAATATTTTGACCAGAATCATTTTTTGCCTTGGCAATTTGCACATTTTTGAAATACAGTCACCTCGAGTGCCTTCATGGTTGTTGATCTTTGCCCTCTGTTGGTTTATTTCAAGTCAGGGGAATATTACTGGGATTAAAAGTTAAATTAAGAGGACAGGCTTGTACTCCTAATTGAGGTGCTTAATCTAATTTAAGGGGTTACCAGGGTAGATGCAAGAAAATGACTCTATCTGGTAAGGAGTGCCTAGAATTTAGAACGTTTAGATAAGACCCAGACCACCCGGAGTAATGTAAGTCACAGGCTCGTGAAAATACAAGTTTCAAAACAGATATTGAGAGATGTCATAGAACACTACAGCACAGTACAGGCCCATCAGGCCACAGTAATATGCCAACATTTTATCCTGCTCTAAGATTTATCTAACCCTAACCCTCCCACATAGCCCCCTATTTTTCTATCATTCGTGCGTCTATCTAAGAGTCTCTTAAATGTCCCTAATGTATCTGCTCCCACAACCTCTGCAGGCAGTGTGTTCCATGCACGCCCCACTCTCTGTAAACCAACAACTTACCCTTGACATCCCCCTTGCACCTTCCTCCAATCCCCTTAAAATTATGTCCCCTCGTGTTGGCCATTGTCTCACTGGGAAAGGGTCTCTGACTGTCCACTCGATCTATGCCTCTTATCCTCTTGTACACCTCGATGTCGTGTTACTATTAAAGACTACAGAACCATTGCCGGGAGCCTGAATCAAAACCCAACTCTGGAATAGTGGAGCTATTGATTTGGCTTGGAAGAAAGTTATTAGAAAGTTATTAATTGGGATTACTTGTACTCATTTAAATATGCAAGATCAGGCTTCACTTCAGTCTCACCCTTCTTGAAGATCTGACCTCCTGTGATCCCTTACTGCCAGATTAAGTTTCTTGCCTCATAGATCAATGTGTAACTTCTTGTCTAGTTCCCCATTATATACCACCTCCAGGATCTCCAATGTTTGAAACTTGACGGGCCTACCTCTGATGCTTTTGCATGATATTAGAAGGTGTTGATCAAAATTGTGCACCGAAATACTCTTTAAATTTCCTGGTTACTGAGTCCATTGTTCATGGACAAGTCATTATGACATTGTTTTACTCAACCTATTGTATTACTGTTGGTGTCTGTAAGATGCCGTCCCTTGTCATGGGATGCCACATGTTCCCTGTCCAGTGTCTGCCAGATACAGACACATACAACCAGAAGGAGCCAGGCAGACCAAGAGTGATCACAGAAGCCTCCTGAGAAACATGACGATATCCATCCTACAGAGGGCCACATTGAAGTGAACCCAAAGATGATTGTCTCACCCGTCCTCCACACTGGGTGCCTCTGAGTAGGTCAGGGTCCTCTGAGTAAAATGGCACCACTGAATATGGGACAACCACTTTAAATAACTGACTGAGAGAGCTGCAATTTGCATTTAACCTAAAATTAAAAAGCTCAGGCAATCGGGGCTGTGATGTGGGAAAGCCTAGGTGGCATGGACTTGCCACTCCAGTATGCAGTGTACTGCTTCCCCAGCTGGGGTTTATTGTACTGTG
>JARFYF010000060.1:18508405-18524891 GCA_030265395.1 Rhina ancylostomus | reverse complement strand
TAACCCGGAGGATGGTGAGTCTTTGGGATTATGTAATCAAAATGACTGTGGAGCCTCAATCACTTTATCAAAACAGTGATCAATAGCCTTTTAAATATTAAGGGAAGCAAGGGATTTGGGATTAGTGCAGGAAAGTGTCGCTGAGTTTAAAGATCAACCATGATCTTTGTGGTGGGTTAGGCATGATGGCTTGATTTGGACCACCACCAGTGTAATGTTCACACCCATATCTTATGGCTTACAGACCTGTGGCCAGCACATCACCTGGCCTTATTGTAAGGAACACACTCACCTAATTTCCTGTAATAAAACCAAAAATTGCTGGAAACCCATGCAGGTCTGGCAGCGTTTGTGGAAAGAAAAATAGAGTTCATGTTTCAGGTTTGGGCTGGTGGTGGAGGAAGTAGGGAAGGGTGGGTTGGCTGTAGTCCATCAGTTCAGCAGCCTAGAGGAGGAAGTGGTGGTGATTATTGGTTCAGCTATCTCGGAGTCCATGGCCAAAGGCAGAAGAGAGATCATTGAAGATAGGTTCTTATCCAATCAGCCCTTTCACATACCACTTCACACTAATGCTACAATTCCTTCTCATTTGCAACATGCTCTTCAGGTACCTCTTACTTGCCTCCTTTCCTCACCACAGGCTTACCCTTGAACCTTCTTTAAGATATCCAACAATTTTCACCTGCCTCTGCCCAGTTCCTGAGTACCAAGAAATTGAAGAAGCTCCCGTTTACTCTACCTTTCCCTTGCAATCACAAGCGCAAATTTGCCCCTAGGCCTATTGTAGGCCCATCCCCTAACAATCTACCAGGGCTACAGAAGTGCCACCTCAGAGGAGTGGCAGAGACTCTATGGAACATCGATCAATTGACCTTACTCAGGATTGCATTATCCTGATTTGTAAGGATGGGTATCAGGCCACTCTTCCAGGAGAACTGACATTACAGATTGCCCAGCCCACACACATCTCTCTTGTTAGCCGAAGCACACATGCCATGCTATTCATGAGTAGTACAAGTCTTGCAAAAAATGCACTCTTACAGTTTGTAATCAAAATTTGAAGCAACTTGGCACTCTTAGTGCTGAAGAAAGGTGTACTGCATTTTTAATGCTCTTACAGTTTTTCTCCTGAGTAGCTAAGCCTATTGTTCAGTACATTAATTGGGGAACAAATGCAATTAGTGTTTCTGTCAAGCCAACAGTTGTGAAAAGGCTACTATCACAATGCACTTTTGAGTAAAGAAAATGCATTGATATCATGTACGCCTTATAGCATAAACAGACTGATTTCATATTAATAAAAAACAGGATAATTACTTCCAACTGAAGTATGATAGATACAGAGTTCCATTTTATTTCATTTGATATCATTTCAGTATTATATGCTATATTTCAATATGATAAAGAATAAGCTGGTTGTTCAAGATGAATATGTTAAGATGGCTGGCTCAAACAGTTGTAGCAGACAAGAGTGCTCAGGATTCAGGCAAAGTCAGTGCGTTTAATTTGCAGATTAATGAGATGAAGGAAGGTCAGTCTAATTTTGCCTCATTTAAGTATTTGTAGACATGAACGATCTCAACAAGGTGTAAACATTTGCCCATCAAGTGACCTTTTCTTTCAAGGTGCTCTATTCTATCATTGAACTTGATTGACAACTCATTGTTCAGAATCCCCTTGATCTGTGATGTAAACTGCAGGCTATTTTTGCCCTGTCTACAGTCCCCATTATCTTATGGCAAACATCTGTTTTCTGTGTCTTGGTGCTGAGACTGAAATCCACAAGGAGAAAAATTGCCTGTAACAATTATCATGAAGTCAATGAAAAGATTTGGGAAAAGATCTTAAAAAATGTTCATAAATTGTCATTTTCAGAACAATTTATAATAGTGTTTATTTGCATTACTAATTCTGCTGCATTCTTTTTGCATCCCTATAATTATAAATTTTGTAAATAGTTTCCACCACCATGACATCTGCATATAGAAGAAACATCTCAAGCATTTCTCAGAGGGATAAGAACAATATAAATGCTGAGCTGAAGCAGGAGGCATTAAGAAAATGAACAAAAGGTTGCTGGCTGTAGTGGATGCTTTTCAGGGGAACTATTGAAGTAAGTTCTAGAACCACACTGTGAGTCCAGCCTTGCTGATGGGTTTGGCAGGGAACTGGCAGTTCACCGTGATGCTGGACTCTCTATAGAATCCAATAGCAGAGCACAATCTTGGAAAATTGCAACTCAGACCCTACCTCAGGCAGATCCGATACTGGACCTGAAACCCCGTTGGTTTCAGAGGGAATTCCAGACTTCCAGGTTAGGTTATACTGTTCAATAATTTCTATGGCTTTGATATGTTTTTAATTAACTTCTTTTTGAAAAAAAAGGTAATTTTAAAATTATTTCATTCAATTTTATTAGTTTTTAAATGACTCTGAATGTCAGACACACTTAAAAGCTGTTTAAATTCATAACAGCTTTGACAGGAAATAATGTTTTGCCACATGGTGAAAAGGAACAACCTTCCAGTAGCCTGGCTCCAGTCACGAGAAAGGTGCATTTTTGTCATGGTACCAACCCAACCAAAACTATTGTGATATCAGTATGTTTAATATCATATTAAATATATCATTTTAATCAGATATTGGCTCACCAAAAATCATCTTAACTAGGTTTTGAAGTTAATATGCAGAGTACTGTGAAGAATATAATTCCTGATACCTCGATACTTCCATTTAGCTCTCACTCAGATGTTTAAAGCTAAAACGAGATGATATATCATGAAAAATCATCCATACGTAGCAATTGGTTGACTTAACATTTCCTCATAATAAAGAGGTTCAGAGGGAATGCTCTGCTACTATTCATTGCCTCATGATCACATCATATTCTTGAATAGATGAATGGTTCGCAGAACTCATTGTGTGGAAGTGCAGTGAGGACATATGTAGTTTCTTCAGAAGTCCCCTGCTATTGCATGGGTACTATTAATATATGCAGAAGAATACTGAGACAGAGCTTACTTGGCAACTGAAGGCAGAGCAAGCTAATTTGATCAAAAATGGTGCAACCTCTTTGTCTATGCCTGCAATAGCCATGTAAGGTACATTTCAATATCCCATCATCGACTGTAAATATCAATGTAATGACTGGGGATGTCTTACCTGCCTTGAGTCAATATCGGGCAGCAACCCCAACCAAAAGTATATCATGTTCACATCCTTACAATAATTACCTGAGATCTGAGGTCATTAGATCCACAGCTCAGACTTCCACTTCATAGTGGTTTCATCCATCCGTACTCCTCACATAATAATGCTGGGACGTTCAAATCAAAGTGATGCCATTGCATTTGTAATAAGATGCTTTTGCTGCAACAGACTTGATGAGTATTTGTTTCCTCTTCTTCTTGGAGTGCCTGATATGGAACTATGAGTCTCCCAGTGGTGCTTGTGGAGGGGGTGGCAGATAACAGGAACGTCAGAGCACTGGGGGATCCATTTCCCAAAAAGTGTTCCACCTGATTGGTTTGAAAGCTGTGTTCATTTTAGAGATTGGACATTGATCTAGATCATTTTGTTGGCCATTATATTTACAGGTAGCATTAGTTCAGATAATTACTTTAAGGAAATCTTATGATCCACTCTATTAATGCTGAAACCTAAGCCATAAATTAATCATGACTATATGAGCCATGAGTTAAGCTGCTAGAATTTAGGGCATGAGTTCAATGATAATTAAACGGAAATTCACATAGATGTGACTTAGTAGTGAAGACCAACAAACTATCTCTGACAGGTGTAAATGTTTAAAGAATTAGCTAAAATATAGGAAAAATTAAGAAATCAATCCAGACATCCTGACGACTAAATATAGAATAAACAAATCTCAAATTGCCATATAACTGGCCCTAAGGCAGTCAGCCTCGTAGGTCAATCCCATTCTTTCAAAAGAGACAAAAAAAATGGTAGTCTCGAACATTCACAAGGCTTACAGGCTGGACTACAAGGCTGAATCAAAGGAGCTGGTGTTATCCATCACAGAACTGCAAATATGTTATCCCCAAATGCAGGACCTATGTTAAACCAATGCATCACGGTGTCAATAAACTTTGCGTGTAGTCTTCCATCTGCTGCCAAGGAGCAACATTACTGTGGAGGACTAAGAATCCTTGCTTAATACTGGTGGATGAAGATGCCACATTGCCCATTCCACAAAGCTATCCAATACTATCTTGATATCCAGTGGACCACAAAATCCATGCCCAAGCAGCAAGAGACAAGTGGGTTAACATCTGCTGCCAAGATGAGTCATAACTTGGGCAAGATTCACAAATACTACTTGTTATTGAAGCTTTCGGTGATGGTGTGTGGAGGTGGAATGTAAGCAACTCTCTCACTGCCATTAAGATTGCAGTACCTGTATACTTCACACAGGTACATAAATTACTTTGAGGATTCTCCTGCATATGAAGTCTTTGTCTGAAGGAAGACAGCTGTGTTTGATAATAATTGAGGTATGGTTGCAAAAAGATAAAGGTTAGGCCCCCACAACAAGCTGACAGATATGGATGGTCTAACCAAGCAATAAGGGGATGATAAGTCAAGACTTAGAGCCAAATGAAAAATTATGTCTTTCTATGGGCAGGAACAACAGAGCTGATGAGGCTGCTGATAGCCATAAAATGTTGTCATTTGGGCTGACCTGTGACTAAGATAAAGAAAGAAAATGAGTCCAAAAAATAGGGTATAAGTGAGTAATGTTATACCAAGAGCACTCTCCATCTTGCTGGGCAGGTTAGATCTGGCAGCTCAAACTTGGTAACCATGAGGCACTCTGTACCATCAGCAGCAGTAAACACGTACGCCACCACAATCTGTAACTTCATGGCCTCGTATATCTCTCATTCTTCTATTACAATCAAGCATGGGTATGAACACAAGGGTTAGGGTTCAAGAAACTGGGAGCAATACCAAGCTTTACAAAAAATGAAGTGCCACCCTGGAGAACCAGAGGACTACCCACCACCTACCAGCCTCTGTTTCACCCTTCTTGTATTGCTACATACTGACAAGCTTTCCTCTTACCTCCTAGTCAAGGTACAGGGTATTGATCCGCAACATCGACTTATACCTTTTGCCTCCACAGATGTTAATTAACCCACTGAGTTCTTCCAGGGTTCTGTTTTCAGTTTGGGATTCCAGTGTATGCAGTCTCTTTTGTCTGCATTCACAACCATATTCATCCTGAAATGCCCAATGAATGATCCATCTCTGCTCCCTGCAGAAACCTCCAACATCTTCATCCAATTCAATTTGTTCCATGTAATGTCAAGAAATGGCTAGGAGTACTGGATACAGGAAAGGGAATGGGACCCGACAGTGCTCCAGCATCAGCTATCCCAGTACAGGTACAACATTGGCTTCTCCTGACAATATCCTGGTTACATAAAGCAAGATAAATCCAATCCCACTAATTACTGCCCAATCAGTCCACTCTCAATCATCAGCGAATTGATGGAAGAGGTTGTTGACAGTCATTGGACTCATAACTCCCTCAAAGGAATACGATTGAGGTTGGCAGAAGCCAATCATCCCAGTCCCAGGGCATCACTGCAGGAGTTATACTTGGCAATGTCATAGGCACAAACTTATTGAACTGCTTTGTCAGTGACCTTCCTTCCATGACAGGTTCAGGACTGGGAATGTTTGCTGATGATTGCATCATGTTTAATTTCACTCACCTATCCTCAGCAAATGAAATAGTCTAGACATGTTTGTATTTGCACCACAATAATCCCAGACATTAACCACCTCAAACAAGAGAGAGCTTAACCACTGCCCTTGATATTCAATTGAACTACCATCATTGAGAACCCCCAACCATCAGCATCCTGGGAGTTGCAAGTGGCCAGAAACTCCACTAGACCAGCAGGTAATTGTAAGTACAAGAGCAGCTCAGAGGCTGGGTATCCTGAGTGAATCACTTCTTGATACCCTAAAATATTTTACCATATACAAGGCAAAAGTCAGGGTGACACTGAATATTTTCCACTTGTCTTAATGAATGCAGCTCCAACAACTCAAGAAGCTCAAAACCACCCATGTCAAAAGCAGCCAGACTGACCGGCACCTCATCCACTACTCTAAACATTCTCTTCCTTCACCATGAGTACATATTTGTGTACCACCTATAAAATGCACTTCAGTTACTCGTCTCGGATACTCTGTAAACCCACACCATCTACCACCAAGGAGGACAGAGGCAGCAACACTACCTTCAACAGGTTCTTTCCAAGCTGCACAACATCCTGGCTTGAACATATATTACCATCCTTCATTGTCACTAGGTTCAACCTTCTCCACACCACTCAGCACCACCTTCTCAAGGATAGTTAGGGACAGTGTTTATTTAGACAATAAATGCTGTCCCAGTCAGTGAACTCCTAATTCTCCCAAAAATGAATTTTAAGAATGGAGGGAATAGAGATGTGGAAGTTTTTATTTATTTATCCTTTATGCTTTACAATTTGCTTTCATAACTGAAGTTTTACTGATTGCCTGTGCACCATTAATAAAACCAAAATGTACCTGAAGGCATTGCAGGTCAATCATTTTAAATCTTAATGTGAGGACTAACTAGTAATAGCAAATTGCAACAGAACAGATGATTACTCAAGCTAATTAGCTAGTATAATTGACAAATTTGCTAAACAATCTTTCCTGGTGACAGTTTTTCCCTGTGAGGCAATGTTCCTTCCTTATTGAGTGGTGCCAATGACCAAAGGTGTTGTTAATAATTCTTTCAGAGGTATCCTCCCATCCAGGGCATTGATAGGACGAAGCATCTTTTAGGATAAGACTTCTGGTTCCACCTTCTAGGAATTTTGTTGGCACTGGGAACATAATAATGCAAATTCCACAATGGAATTCTCCTTGCCAGTCATGTGCAGTGTTATGTAATCCTGAGTCATTTATCTTCTCACAGTAATGCAATATTTCTTTGGCTTACTAGCTGAACGGAAAATTGGCATTGCATGGTGTAATTTTGCTGCGGGCCCAAGTCCAATGGTAATATAGTGTGTAGCCAATTACTTTTAGATTGATGCATGTGCCATGATGTCCAAAGTGAGCTGCCATGAGAATCTCCAGGCAGTTATTGTGCACCCAGAGAGGGCATCCCTCTTATGGTGCAGCACATAATCCTTGTGCACTGGTACTTCTTGTACTTGATACTAATCATTCACCTTGGGCTCACTCTCTTCCTCTTCCAGCTCCACACCCCCCCACTCTGTATCCTCTGTATGTTTTACTGTGGTAATTAATTTTACATGAGCAATAAAAATAAAACATGTACAGTTGCATCATTCCATGTGAACTACACTTTATCAGTCACTTGTAGACATGCAATAAATGTCAATAATTGTGATAATTCTTATTTTTTTTTATTATTGCAATGGTCTTTAAGGTAAGATATTGAACAGAGGCTCAGATTGGATGTTAAAGATTTCATGATACTAATTCAAAGACCTGAGAACTTATCCCCAGTATCCTTGCCTTTATCAATATATCAACGTCACAGAAACAGGTTACCGAGCCGTTGCTGATTGTGGGGAATTTACTTTGTGCAAATTGACTGTAATGTAACAGCGGCTTTCCTTCATTGCCATCTTGTCTGCATTGTGCCTCGGGACATCAAGAGATCTTGAAAATTGCTGCATAAGTGCAAGACTTTTTTTTCCTTCTGTGATTGTAGCTAAGAGGTAGGCAGGCATTTTCTTTATCCTCAATCTATGTTAGTGCAGTGCCATTAAATGAAAACAGTATACGATTAAACTAGTGTTCTGAATGGAAAATATTGACTACTCAAAAACGTTTGAGATTTTTTGGAACAAGGACAAATATGTGAGTTGTACACAAGACCAGCCCAGAACAGATACACAGCATAGTCATGCCTGAAGGCCATCCAGCCCATCTGTCTGACCAGCAAAGAGCCATCAAGTTAGTTCCTGTGCCTGGCTCCTCCCCACTTCTCTGGAAAATTTTTCTCCATGTACTTAGAGAACCCTGTTGAATCTACATCTGCCGCAGTATTAGTCACTGCATTCCAAATTCCATTCACTTATTGTTTGAGGGAAAAAAGCTTTCATCCAATGCCTTTAAATGTGTTATTGACCTTCCAGTCACCAGCAACGCTGCTTCTTTACTCTCACTAAACCCATTGTGATTTTGAACACCTCACTCCAACATCTTATTGTTCCCATCTCTAAGGGGAACAAGCCCCTGCTTCTCTCACCTATCCATGGAGCTTATTCTTGGGATCATTCCTGAATCCTTTCCAAACCCTTCTGATTCTTCCTAAACTGTGGCCCCAAACTAGATGCAATACTTGTGTTATTGGTAGATTTTGATTAACTTGCAAACTTTTGTACTCATGCCTCGATAAGGCCAAGGATCCCATTTGTTTTACTAATATGTCCACTGCCTTCAAAGGTTTCTGGACAATACCTCCGGCCTGTTCTCTTTCCTTTATAACTACCTTACTGCTTTTGCATCTGAATTTACTTTTCTCATCAAAATGCCTCTCTTGCACTTCTGCGTTGAATTTCATTTGGCATCTGTATTCCAATTTCTACTGGTCTATGTTTCATGTAGCTCTAAGCATTCCCAAGTTTTGTGTGCAGATTTCTATGGCTGAGCTGCCAATGGAAGTAGGAAATTGTGCTGGTCCTAATTCTGAAACTTCTGGGAACTCTACAAAATAACACCTACCACACCCGCACCCTGCCTGCATAACCTAAAAGACGGTCCTTAGCTATTTTTTTTTAATCCACATAGTTGATGCCCAAACCAAACCCCTCATACCTCAGGTGAAGTGCAGGAAAGGCTGAAGTGAAATGAATTCAAGGGCTCTTCTCTAAAAATCCTACAGGTGGCAGTATCTGCACTGCTTCTGTAACATTATACTGCGAACTTGACACTGCTTTAATTAAAATCTATCAACGCAACCTAGCGTGACATCTTTTAAAATGATGGAGGTGGACTTCTATACTTAATTTTCAGTGGCTTTTTGATATTCCTGCCTATTTCAAGTTCAAACTCTTTCCCATTTCCTAATTCTTCATGTGATATTTAAAAAAAATCAATATCTTGTTTTGCCCTGAGATTAACTCAAAGCAAACAGCCCTCCCACTATCCACACCTCCCAATGCTTAAAAAAAAGATTGATCTAAAGTAAGGAACAGCGGTAGTTTTTGATGTGCTGGATAAGGTGTGTGTTGGCCATTAAACCATATTAAATAGCAAGTGGGAAAGTAGTTTTATTTTGCCTTCAGGCATTTCCTTGATATCCTGAAATCAGAACAAAGAAACCTCGTGGTGATAACTATTGTTGTAAAGATAAAGCCTGTAATGCCAATTTTTCCAGGAAGAATTAAAGCACAGGTTAACCCAGCCACTTGTGTCGAAGATTTTTGATTTTATTCTCTATCACTCTGCCAAATGAGGAATTTCTCAGACATCATTCCATTGTTCCTTTGCTGTCAGTGGGCAACTTCTAAGTATTGGATGGATAGATATAAAAAATATTAAGGGGCAGAAAAGATGCATTGTATTCCTATGCAATTTTCCATGTGTTTTCTTTGTTGAAGGACTGAGTTTTTGTGTGGCGGTCATGATGGGAGTATTCCTGCAATATCTCTGCACACTCCTCCAGCTCCACATTCAAGCAAGCAGCCTCCTGTCTTTCATCTAGGCTCAATTTTTCCCCTGGTCTTCTCCACCTAACAGTGACAACAGCAGCTTGGATTTAAATAACACCTTTTAAGTAACGTTGCTGGAATGCAATGATATAGAAATTGGCATCACACCAAGGAAAGGGATGGTAGAATGTTTAGTTAATGTGATAGATCAAAGTTCTTAAAGGAGAAAAGATAGACATGGAATGATTTAGAAATTCTAGAGCTCACAGTAGAGACATCCTTCATCCATGTCACTAAAAGCTGAATCTCCAAGATCCCTGAGGAAGTCAACCTCTCTGCCATTCAGAAAACAAACCCTGTTTTCTAACTCTGTCCCAATTGACAACTAAGCCATCTAACATGTCTCCAATTCTGCACATTCTCATTGTTGTAGCATCTAATGAAAGAATTGGGGAATGGAAAAGGCTTAAAGAATGGAGAGCTCTGAGACATATAAGGCTGGAGAATGTCTCATAGCTTCTATCTGAAATCCCACATGTTCTTCCTAAATCTCCTCACACTGGTGCCAATTGTGTTATTAGACCATGATTGTCAACAACACAGATAAGAGATGTTAAGCTACAAGAAGTATCAAAACTGAAAGGAAACGCAGAGAGCAATTAGAAAGCAGTGAGCAAAGCACTTGAGATACAGTCCAAATGTTATGTAACTTGAGACTGTTATCAAAACTAGCAGGAATATATCAGGAAAGTGATGAAGGAATGAGAGAGAGATGTAGATAAGATCATAATGATGAATAATAAGGAAATAGAAGACTTGATGTACACTCCACATTTGTTTTTGGAATTTGCTATCCAATAGTCTGTGGATGGTTAATCTTGGGGTGTATTTAAGATCATTGTGTTTATAGGATGAGAAAATGGCATTGATGTAAAAGATCTGCTATGATCATCTTGAGTGACAGGACACAGTATGGACTACTCTTTCTCACAGTGGAGGAAAAAGACACCAATGAAGGGTGAAAATGAACTCCAGGGATAACTCAATGGAAACAACTTCATAGATGTATTTTTTGAAAGGCAATGAAGAAATTAGAGGGACTTATGATAATCAGATCTTTAATATTTGGTTCTCTCTTTTCTAGGATATTTTTAAGTGACATTGAAAATGTTTCTTTATTATTTAAAACAGGAAGTCAAATAAACAACTGCTGCAGGTCAGCCCGTGCATAATCCAGTGTGGAATACTTCTGTGAATCCACCTCTGGACAGAGTAACAGACTATTTGGACTATTATTGCTTCTTCAAAGAAAGTCAATGTGGCTTTGTGAAGGTGGGTCAGATCTGGCTAATCTAGTTTAATTTTTTGGCGAGAGCTACTCGTTATATGTGTCATTGATGTCTGTAGATGTTGTCTGTTATGAAATTCCAGAAAGCTGACAATGTTGACAGTATGCATAATTGGAGATGTAGGTTCTAGGGTGGTTTGGTTATCGATTGGGAGTTAGGGAAGGAGTATAGAAAATAGGATTTGTTTTCTGAATAGCAGGGTATGTGAAAGATTCACTTCCTCTGGGATACTGAGGACTCTCTTCTAGCCATATGTATTAATGAGTTGAATGCAGGAAGACCAGGTTTATTACCTGTAATGACTAATCACAGTTTGGGAGGAGTAGTAGTCGATTTGAATCAGATGAAATAGCTTTAAAAGAACATGCACTGAAAGAGGAGAAGACGGTGTCAGATGGGGTTCAATATGGGAAAGTATGAGGTCATCCACTTTAAATCCAAGAAGGCATTTTCTTAATGGTGAATGTCCAGGAACCATGAAGGGGCCAAGTGACTACACAAGAATTTATATAGAATATGTAAATAAGAAAAACCTGGAGCATTAATATAAAACATAGTGAAAAGGGCTGATGGAATGTTGGCCCTTATCTTGAGCCAGGATACAAAAGTAACAAAGTGAACACTAGTTGTACATCAAGCCACAACTGGAGCACAATTGATAGATTTGAATATCGAGTCTGTTTAAAAAATTAGATTTGAAGAAGGTACAGTTTCACAAGAGTGATGCCATGGTCTGAAAGGTGAAATTATATAATGGTTGTAAAATATCAGCTCTTAAGATGAGGGTTTTAATGATTAAGGGATTTGATGGGGTAGATGCAGGGAACCTGGGGAGGAACCCAGACCGAGAGGTGTATGATCTGAAAATTAGAGCTAAGCTGTTTAAGAGTAATATTGGAAATCACTCTCATACACGAGGTGCAACTGATTTTCCACAAAATGTTGCAGATTCTGGGTTTCTTAAATATTTTTAAGTGAGATCAAGGGTTTTTTGGGACAAGTGTGTCAAGAGGTAATGGGGAAAAGAAATTAAGATCGAGATTTGATGTGCTCTGATAGAATGTGCTAATACTTGGAACTTTGGATTCTCCTTGTGCCATTAATAAAGTAATATGCCTTTGAGGTATTTCAATGGAGGCTTGTCAAATAAAATTTGATGGAGAAAAAGATGTGTGAAGTTTTAAAGCAGAAATACAGATGCCAACGTTAAAGTGGTGGGAACCAGGAAAAGGGATGAGAATTGGTGGAGCACAGATATCTCGGACTGTATTGGGCTGGATGAGATGCTTCTGAAATACATGTGGAATTTGAATGATGTCACCAAGGGACAGCAAGTTAGATGAGACTCAGGAGGAGCACAAACTTAGCTGTTTGTTCAGGCTTGTCAAATTAAATGACCTCCCCTTGTACACACGCACATGTGTTTCAATCTTCAACAATTGCTTCAATAACTTTTGCTGTTTTCTCCCCTCCCTTCCTTCCCCCCTTCCTTCCCCTCCTTCCTCCCTGTTTGGAGATCTTATTCTTCTTTTGTAAGTAAAGGACTCTATAATTTTCTGTCTTTAAAGATTGTACCTGACCTTTATAGGTGAGTCTCAATCATCTGCACTGTTCTTTATAATTTTCAGACTGCATTCCTAAATTCCTGGCATTTTACTAGGATGATGTTTGCAGTGAAAGGGCTTGGCTATAAAGAGATGTTAAACTTGGCAAGGTATTTTCAGCTCAGAAACATCTAATTTTTCCCAACAAGTCTATGTTAACCGATATTTCCTGGGGAGGTTAGTCTTGAGCTGGTTTGTCTTTTAGAAATGAAAAGAGTTAATGGGGAGAAAGGGAGTGGTATTTTTCTTCATAGAGGAACCCAATGGATTGGGAGGGAGGAGTGATATATTAGTACACATAATCCAGATGACCCTAGGTATGGAATTAATTGAGATGTTTAATAGAGTCATAGAGTCAGAGTTGTACAGCACAGAAAAGTTTTTATTTCAGCTGTAAAAAAAGACAGAAGGAAAGAGTTTGCATTTATATAATATGAACTCAGGGCATCTTAAAACACTTTACAAACTATTAAATAATTTTGAAAGTTTGTCACTGTTTTAATGTAGGAAGAGCAGCAGCTAAGAGTTGGTGGGTCGAGGGTTGCATTTCAGCCAGACCAGATAACGCCATTAGATTTCCTCCCCTGAAAGATGCTAATTGACTAGATGTGATTTAGGGGAGTATGTTTGTGTGATAACCACCATTACTGAAACCAGTTTTTTTATGCTACAAACTAGAATGAAATATACAATCAGATGATTTTTTAGTGATGCTGATTGACCAGTTAACATTGCCCTCATTCCAAATATTACCTTGATATTTTTATCATGAAATGTCAGAAGTTAACTGATTCTCTTTCTACAGATGCTGTCTGACCTGCTGAATGCTTTCAGCACCTTCTGCGTTTATATTCAGGTTATTTATGTACAGGGAGAAGGGAGTTTTCTGAGTTCATCACCTCACCCAATTCCTGGTGTCTCCGACAGGGCTGTTCTGTATGTGGTGTAGATTTAGACTTTGAGCTGCATTGATCTGTCTATTTGGAAAAAAAATTACTTGAAATATTTAATCAGGACAGAAAGCAGCACAATGCCTAGTCCCAATAGCACGAGTTTTATTCTCAAATAAGGCAAATCTTTAGCAGTGATTTTCCTTTAAAGAGCTTCAGTAAGGACAGATTGAGATAAATTTACAGGGACGTGGTTTGTGAAACTCGAACTCCACAACTTTCCAAACAGCTTTGTTGCCTTTTCCTTCAGTGAACGTCAGTGTAGCCTAGTGGGAATGAAGTACAGTGTGACAACATGAGACATTTTGTGTTGTTGAGGCTTGGTGAGTGTCACTTTGACATGCTGGCAATGAACATTTGACCCTATCCCCAATGCATTTGGAATGAAAGCAGTCTGTGCCACTTCATTGAAGGTGCTCTCGGACAGAATGGTGTGCAGTCAAACATGTCCCTGTGGCACAATATGATTATTTGTCTCCTGCGATGTCCATGCTTGGTTAATATCATCATATAATTTATAAAGTCTTAGAGTTATACAGCACGGAAACAGGCCCTTTGGCCCAACTTGTCCATGCTGACCAAGAAGTCCATCAAGCTACTCCCATTTGCCTGAATTTGGCTCATATCCCTCTAAATCTTTCTGATCCATGTACCTGTCCAAAAGTCTTTTAAATGTTGTAATTGTACCTGCCTCTACCAACTCATTCCTCTGGCACCTCATTCTATATACCCACCAGCCTCTGTGAAAAATTTCCCCCTCCTGTCCCCTTTAAATCTTTCCTTTAAATCTGTCCCCTCTCACCTTCAACCTATGCCCTCTGGTGTAGACTCCCCTACACTGGGGAAAAGGCCATGACTATTTACTCCATCTATGCCTCTCATGATTCTGTAAACCTCTGAGGTCAACCCCTTGGCCTCTTCCAGCCTATCCAAGATCACTGCAGTGCATCACTGCCAGTCACTGCATGAAGAATGCCAGGTGGTTTGTGAATGAGAACCCATGTCAAGACACGTCATTCCAGCCCTTTCCCATGTTCTGCTGGAACCATGTGGACTTTTGCTCAGACCTTTCCTCATGTTCAGACTTGGTCACCAAGAGACAAGGAGAACATTCAGACCCTTTCTCACCTGTGTTTATTCAGTGCTCTGGCAAGTGGAGCCAATGCACCCTTGCACCACAATGAACTTTCCACAACAGCCACAGAGCTGCAGGTCGATCAGTGATGTTCATTGTGCACAGTTACGGAGTGTCCAAATCTGGTCGGAGGTATTAATATCATGGCCTTCCATCTTTGATTGCCCCACACTGTTTAATCAATGACTTTTTCCCCAATTTATTAATAAAAAATCACTTTTTGCAAACAAATTCCCAGTTTTTAAATATCCCTTTTGGATTTAGTTACAGGAGTGTCCAGGAGATTAATCTTTGATGTCGGCAACTCTAGTGTACTTGGGGTTTTTAATTTGTATGAGGGTATTGAACACTCCTGCTTAGCTCTTCTCTACAGTAAACCAATATTTCTTTCCTTCTTGTCTTGATGATACAGCAGTCCAAAAACTTGCAAAAGCAGTCTTCATTTTCAGTAATTAAGCTATCAGTATTATATGGAGGAGTTGTGTTTCTAAGTGTACTGTTAAAAGCTATAGCACTCCAGCAAACTCCTGATAGTTTTGAATTGAAGTACAGAGCATTGGAATTATACATCGTAAATTTCACAGGAACATTGTTAAATTAAAATTCAGACTGAGCCTCAAAGTTTTCAGGGAAAATGACAAAAAAAATGGTTTGAGCATCCTAAAGGTGGAGAGAGGGCAGAGAGGCAAAGAGGTTTAGGGAGGGAATTCTGGTGCTTAGGATCTTGGCCGCTGAAGATATGACTAACCAATTGTCCACTTTTGACTTTTGTGTTTCTTCATCAAAAATCAAATTTGTTGTTCATAATCAGACCTGTGAAGTGAATAGAAGACTTTACTATTTTAAAGGCAGTATATTAAACCAAGTTGTTCCTTGTGTGTTAATTCATTTACAGAATGGGTATATTGCTGGCAAGACTGGTATTTATTGTTCATCCCTAACTGTGCCCCCAAACTGGGCCACTTTGGAGGGAAGGTGAGAACTGCTGACTTGGGAGATGCATATTGACCAGTCCAGGTCCAGACAGCAGATTTCCTTCCCTGAAAGTTGCTAATTAACCAGATGGGTTTTTTGGGGGAATCTGGTGGTTTCATTGTCACCATTACTGAGACTCATTTCTTATTCCTGATTATTAAATTAATTAAACTTAACTTCCCAACATCCATGGCATTGGAACTGGTGTTTTTGGATCAGTAGTCCAGCCCTCTGGATTGCTAATCCAGCAATTTAACCATTGGATAGGTAAATTTTATATGACTTGTTGGTATAGTTCTGCACAGCAGTGAAATGTCCTGAATTGGTGAAAACTTGCTCCAGGATTTTGGTCTTGCACTGCTACATTTTGCTCTCACTGTCTCTACAATGCAATTGTGACATTGTTAATTCATTAGTGAGTGCCACATGTGTACAGATTATTATGCCCATTGACTCAGCATTAAATCTGTTCTTTCTACTTAGTCCTAGTCTGTCTTCATATATTCTTCTCAGAGTTGAGGAAATAAACGCCAAGCTTTGCCAGTTAACTAGTTTGTTAAGCCACTTTAAAACCCAATCTCTTCTTTTGTAATTTTGTTGCTGAGTTTACTTGGTCCACACGATGAAAGTGTTAAAATTAACCTAACCCCAGTGTCTTTGTGTTGGAAGTACTTAGGCTGGTCAGGTAGAATTCTGTGGAGAGAGACTGATTTCAAATTTTGGATCAAAGACCTGAAGCAGGGTTCTGATGAAGTGTCATTGACCCAAAACATTA
>JARFYF010000060.1:18244920-18258617 GCA_030265395.1 Rhina ancylostomus | reverse complement strand
GGCTGGGGGGGGGGGGGGGGGGGGGGGTGGTGGTGGTAAAGAGGAGCAGAAAGGGAAATTTATGAATCAAAAAGAAACCGTGTGATTTGACCTTCACCGTTGTAAGAAAGATGCACTTCAAACTGTCTTTTCGGTGGTTGCTCCCATTTGTGAGAGTGAGGGCTTCACAGTTTTGCTCCCAGTCAGGGATGGCTCCTGCATTCATTCACAAATGTGCAATAGAAACGTCCGCTTCCCCCTGTGCTCCTCAGCACACTGAAGTTGAACATGGGCTGTCTCGATTCATTGAATCAGTTCATTTTGTCTGCATCAGCAGCTTGCACAGGGGAAAACCAAACATCAGACACACAAAGCCCCCAAAATACTTCAACACATTCACAAAATGGAGGCAATGCCAGAGTAACAAACTGTCTAAACGTATGGTAATTCGCTGGCTGACAGATTGGCCACACAAGAACAAAAAAAATTCTCAGCAGACCAGTTGCATCAGCAAAACAAAGCAGATGTGTCCCTTGAACAAGCAACTGTTTGGTTGTGGTCTTGGGTGGGGGATGCAGGGGGAGGGGGTGAGGCAAGTAAGTGCAAAATATACACCAACACTCAGAACAAAATAATTTTATAATCAGCTCCTTGGTGTGCCAGAGCAAAGCTCATTATCAACATGTTTACTCCAACCAGAAGAGCCTTTCCTGGGTAAACCCATTTTATGACTGCTATTTAGTTAGGGATGGCTATTCAACCACATTGGCATCACAATTAATGCTGTGCCTGATACACCTGAACAACTTTTAAGGGAGCAGGAACAGGGAAGTTAGTCAGTTCATCACTAATTCTCTAATTAGTGGCTAAGATCAGCTCAGTCTGATATCGAAGCAAGACCCAGAAACTATACCAGTAAGGTATCCACTCTCTGGAACCACCAGAATCATTACAAAAGTACAGAATCTGTCTTCTCACATATATAAATGGGTGTTATCAATATTAATATTTAATCAAGTGTTTTTGTTTTCTTTTAACTGAGGAATCAAAAATAAAATCATAGCTGACACATCAAACTTCACCACCAACAGGAAATATTGAAGGACCATGTGAGATATATTTTTAAAAATGTAATCGACTTACTCTGCACCTATTGAGGGTGTTTTAATTTTTCTTAAAATTTCTTTCAAAAGAAAAAGTCAATTTCAATAGGGTGAACGGAGCAACCATCGGTAGAGCCACCTCTGAGACTCCGACCTCCTGCTGCAGACCCAGTCAGCTGATGTAGGGCACAGCATCAAACATGACGGAGAGTTGCCAATTTTGACGCACAATTGAGATTATTTGGAAAACTGGGTCAAGCTAACAGCGGGACAATGGGAACACACAGGTCCCCCTGCCTCTCTCCCTCCTCTTCCATCTCAGTGCTTTGAGTCAGAAGACAAGAGATGTTCTCCTTTTCTACATAGTATCATAATTCAATAATTCAACTTTCAGAAACAATAGGATAAGGAATCAAAACTTCAATGAATTTTCCACTTACTGCATTTTTGTTTCCTTGGTTGGCAAAGTTCAGTCTCTCTTTTAACCACTCAGGATTCCCTGTTGATTTCAACAGAGTTTCTCACCTCCCTGTCTGGCAATATTAGCGAACAGCATACGGGCTCCAGTTCCACTTACCTACGTGCACCTTTTTCATACATCATGCTGATTCAGCTACAGGAGATATTACTGTCACAATCTACCCTGTCTTTGCCTGTCATCTGGCTCTATACATCTTCTCAAAACATCATACAACGAGACCAATTATGAGTGAAC
The DNA here is from genome assembly GCA_030265395.1 of Rhina ancylostomus. NCBI lineage: Eukaryota > Metazoa > Chordata > Chondrichthyes > Rhinopristiformes > Rhinidae > Rhina > Rhina ancylostomus. Next base: position 18,256,820 of record JARFYF010000060.1, on the reverse strand, counting down.
TTCATATGGGTCAGGCATTGAATCTCTTGGATTCCTCTGTGTTGTGTGATTAGCTCCTCTCCAAGCAATTGACTGAGCTTGTTTTAAACATCCAACTGCTCTGGGATCTCGCATGTACTTGCCTATGTTCACTGGTCCCACAATTTATGCATTTTGCTATACACACGTGACATGTATGTATAAGTTCTCAATGTGGATGGAACGTCATAAAATGACCAAAGATGGTCTGGAACAGGTAAAAGCCTTTCACCATATCATTCTGCTCCCTTTACAGCTCATCCAGCTATCAGTGAGTCCTGTTCATCTCCTACCCCAATGTTCACTGATTCTACTCTGCATCCTAACTGACAGTACTTCAATTTAAAAGTGCAAATTAAACTTTAAAAAATCAGATCCCTTCCTCATTTCATTCCACTTTACCTCTCTAACCTTCATCCTTACAACCCTCTGAGATCTCTGTACTCTTCTAATTTTACCCTCTTGTACACCTCCCACCACTGAGCCAGTGTCTTTGGCTCCCCGGATCCTGAGCTCTGGCTTTCGTTCCCTGAACCTCTCCCCTCCATTAAGACAGCTGATTTAGAACCTCCTTCTTGCCAACGTTTGATCACTTGTGTTGAAGTATCCTCCCTAGCTCTGTGTCAATTAAGTTCCTGTGAAGTACTTCGGGAACTTTACCAAAGGCATTACAAAAATGGTTGTTATGCCTTATTGACACCCCCACCATCTACTTGTTCCTTTGGGAAATTTCTGCAGAATTATTCTCTGAAGGTCAAGTTTCCCCAAGAGAAGTTGCAAATTATAGTCTCATGCAAAACAGCCTCTAACAACTTGAAATTCGCTCAGTAAAGCATCAGACTCTTTACTCAAGCACCACGTTTGCAAATGCAAAAGGGAGTGCCAAACATCCTTGGGCTTAAATATATTTCCACATGTGAAAACTTCCAGCAGTCACTGAAAACGTAATGGCACAGTGCTAGAGCAGAAAGCTGAGGGTGATGCAGTGGAGAGGAAAGGGAGAGAGAGACAGAGACAGAGACAGAGAGACAGAGACAGAGAGACAGAGACAGAGAGAATGAGGCAGGACATGTTAAAAGACCAGAAACAGATAAAGGTGCTGAGAGAGTGAGACAGAATAGGAAGATCCTCAGCTGGTATTTATATTGTCAGCTGCTCTCTATACTATAAGGACTTGGGTCATTGGGTCATGTCCTACCACAAAATTCTTTAGTGAAAACAAATTCAGGTCAGTTATCCTTTCATACCTTAAAGCCTTAAATCCTAGATTATCATCAATGAAGATTGGAGCCCAAAGTTACACAGCATTTGATCAGCATGTAGGAGCGACTGAAAGTCCCCTTCAATAGCAGGAGCTGGTTACAAATTGAGCGTAGTTCCCTTTAAACTGACAGAGCAAGTGACAGGCATCAATGCCTTATGCAAATAAATGGACTGCATACAATGCCATAATTCAAGTGAGTGGGTCACGTTCACCTTTGAAACAATAGGATCAGTGGTGGAGGCTTATACTCATATTCAAATGGAAGACTAAAACTGAGGAAACAGACCAAAGTAATTTAATTTTTAATTTTAAAAATGTGTGACATTTCCCTCCACGTTGGATTTGGAATATTCTATCCATCTCCTCTTGTGACATTAAATGTTTTTTTTAGGGTAGGAAGCATGAGATTAAATATAAATATATTTCTTTTCTAACATGGATTCAGGCCATTCAGCCCAACCTGATCATGATGGTGTTGACATTCCATACAAGCAACTCATCCTAATCCCATGTACCCATCTTGTTCTTATATTGAATGTTGCCATAGTTTATGCCTCAGTCATGAATTCCACAGACTCACAACTCTAAGGAAGTTTTGCCTGTCCTCTATTCAAAATCTCTTGCATTTAACTCTATAATGCAACTAGTATGAATGGATCATTTGACACCAGAAGGTGAAAGAGGAACAACAATCAGGTGTGAGCTGATTTCCAATAATACAAACCACGGCTGAGAGAAGGAAGTGGAGGAGAAGGGAGGCATATGAGGGGGAGGAGAGAAGGTAGAAGATGGGCAGAGGAGGTGGGAGACAATAGTGACAGGGTGAAAAGAAGCAGAGGGAGGGAAGCAGAGGAGGTAGAAAGAAGGGAAGGAGTAGCTGCTAGGGGAGAAATGGGGGGGCTGGGCAGGAGAGAGAAATGAAGGTAAAGGAAGATGAGGGAACAGGGTGTGTAGAGGAGGGGAGTGGAGGGGAGGAAAGAGATTCCACATTTCCTTTGGGTGAGGAGAGCTTTTCCAACTGTCATTTAATTCTTTCTTGTAGTTCCCATAAAGCTGTCCCCTTCTTACAGTCTCAAAGAGCAATGAATACAATCTGTCATTATATACCTCATCATACTCCTTCATCACGTCAGTGAACTCCAAAATCTCTCCAGTAGTGCAAAAAACCTATAGCTCACCAATATTTCATCAATAATTATAACCCTTCATCTCCATTAACATCCAGTGAATCTGCAATAGCACATTTCCATTGTTCTGCCTTTTCCAGAATTGGGGAAGGAGAGCAGCGTACAATATTCCAACAACAACTTAACTAAAGTATTTTCATATTATATATAACCTTCTCATGTTTTCTTATGATACAGAAGAAAACCATTCAGCTCACCAAGTCTGAGCCAGGTCACAGAGCATTCCCATCAATCTCATTCCCTCACTTTATTGTTCTGTAACCTATTCTCTGAAATACCCATCTACTTCCCCCAATTTTCCTGTCACCCACCTTCACTAGGAGTAATTTACAGTAACCAATTAACCTACCAACCAGCATTCCTTTGGGATGTGGAAGGAAATGAGAGCACATGGGGGGAAAACACACCATCACAGAAGAACATGCTAGGATCAAACCTGGGTCACTGTGTTTTTGTATCTTATCCACCTAGACACATAACAAAGGAGCCTGTTTGCCCTTGCCATGGTCAGTGCTGGCACCTTAAATAACACTGTATCCTCTACTCCTCTTAAAATCCTGAGCTGGGGAACCTCATTCTGAAAAACAAATGCCATAGAGCCTTTCACTATCTCTTACCTGCATCTACCTATTGCCACCTTGTACCCACCCCACCTCCCCTCTTTTGTCCACCTATCACTGCTCTGCTTTTCCCTCCTATATATTGGGCTTCCCCTTTCCTTACCTTCAGTCCTGAAGAAGGGTCCTGACCCGAAGCGTTGACCACCTGCACTTCTCCATGGATGCTACCTGGCCTGCTGAGTTCCTCCAGCATCATAGTGCTTTTCATCGAGATATTCCAGCATCTGAGGTCCTTGGTTTCTCTGCCATAGAGTGACATGGCAGTGAAAAAGGCAGGCTATTTGAATGAGCTTCCCAACCAGTCCCCACATTTTCCTCTTTTACCATAACGCAGCAATTCTTTTCCTTCTCATTTATACATCCAATTCCTTATTGAAAGTTGTTGTTGAATCTACTTCAAGTGGCTATGTGACTTGATCAGTAAAAGTCAAATCCATCAAATGTTTTAGTGACTGAACCAAATCAATCTCAAATGGAGACCCGTGTCAAAGTACCTAAAGATCCTTTACCAGGCTTCTCAGATACACTGCAAGAGGTGAAGGTCTCTTGATGACCCAGTCTCCTTAAACCAAGGGTCATTCATCTATTAATAGACACACACTAATTTGACCTTGGAGTTCACAACAGTTCTGGTCAGGAGGTACATTAGCAATGAACTCCTATTTTTAAGTGATGACTGATCACTGAATTCACTGACTCTGCATCCAGTTGATCTGACTGAGATGCACTTGGACACACTCCTGCTGCCAACATTAGATCCCTGTAGTGTTTCTATTCTTAAACACTGTCTCGCCAGCCTCAGCAACAGAACACAGCCTATTATTAGAATGCAGATTAACAGATAACATGAAAGAAGATGACTGAACTCAATAAATGGGGTAAAAGACCTTTAACAATCTAATAAAAGGGTAGAACTACTTTCTCAATTTTAGATTTTTGCTGTCCAGCTTAATCAAGATTGCTTCAAAAAGACTAAATGATTACCATTAATATAATTAAAGATCAATTAGCAGACACCTAGAAATGAATCACAGACTGGAATCCAATCGAATCCAACCGATACCCAGGAATTACATGCCAGAATTTAATTGAGTTTAATTAGTTTTATACAGAAAGCAGATACTCAGGAGTGAGTTCCAGACTGGAATCCACTTGAGGCAATTGGGTGCTTTAAATATATAAAATAAGAGATATCTGGTAGTGTGTTAAAAGTCTGAAATCCATTCAAGGAATTTGGATGTTTTATCTACAGATACTTATGAGTGAGTTACAGACTTGATTCAAAGTGACAGATTCTAGTAGTTTCTGTACAGAATAACGAATATGGGGTGTAAATTTTCACTTTCATCAAAGAAATGGATGTCAGTGTCAGTGAGTTTGGTGCATTCTATTATGTCTGTTGCAAGCACTTGCATTAAAACAAAATATTAGGATGCAGAGTAAACAATGCTCAACTCACACCCAATGTTCCCTATCTCAGCCTCACGATAGCTCCCTCTACTGCACCTCTCGGATATTTTTCCACTCCTGCCATGAGATCTATTTCAGGTTTTTTTTTAGAGGGATTGCCAATTTCAGGTATTTCTTTCTCTAGTGGACCCACTATCAACGAGGAATCGGCCAGCTCATTCTAGGAGTTTATTTATTCAGATTTTGGGATTTGCTCATTACTGACAAAGCTAATGTTTAATGCCTAACCCTAATTGCCCTGGAGAAGGTGGCAGTGAAACACTTTCTTGAACTGCTGCAGTCCTTCTGGTGAAGCTAGTCCACAATGATGATGAGTAGGGAGTTCCAAGATTTAGACAGAGCAATGATGAATGACTGGTGATACATTTTCAAGTCAAGTTAATGGAGTGCAGCTCGGAAAGGAAAATGCAAGTGGGGGAGTTCCAATGCTCCAAAAGTCCTTGTCCTCCTTGGGGTTAGAGGTTGCAGGTTTAGAAGGGGCTGTCAGATTAGGCTAGGTGAGTAAGAGCAGTGCATTATGTAGATAGATTGTGCACTGTGTAAGAGTGTGCACTTGGTATATGTGCATGCGCACATAGTAATAGCAATTGTGCACTGATGATGGAAGGAATATATATTTAGGGTGGTGGGTGGGGTACCAATCAAGCAGGCTGCTTTGTCCTGATGTCATCAAGTCTCTTGAGTGTTGCAAGAGTCACACTCATCCAGGCAACTGGGAACATTTCATCGCAATCCTGACTTGTGCCTTTTAGATGATGGAAAGGCCTTGGTGCGTCAGGAGATGAGTCACTCACACAGAATACCCAGCCTCTGAGTTGCTCTTGTAGCCACAGTTTTTATGTGGCTGGTTCAGATCAAATTAGTTTATTGTCATATACACCAGGTTGCACTGAAATTCCTTGCTCGCGTGAAGTGTACAGAGTAAACAGCATACATGCTAATAATAAATATAACAATAAATATAGCAACCAGCGCCAAACAACAGATTGGTGTAAAGTGCAACAGAGCGGTGTAAAGATAACAATGCAATCTGAAGCAGTGTAAAAAGAAATGCTAAACTGATAATAATGGAGGTTGAGTTCTAGTCAACCCTGACTCCCAGAATGTTGACAGTGGGGGTCTCAGTGAAAGTATTGCAACTGAATGTCAGGTGTAGGTAGTTGGACTTGTTCTTGTTGGCATTTTGTGGTACAAACATTACCTGCCACTGTCAGCCCATGCCTGAATGTTGTGTAGGTCTGCAGCATGCAGGCATAGGCTGCTTCAGTTGCTTAGAAGTTGTGAATGAAATTGAACCATGGGCAATCATCAATAAAGATCTCCACTTCTGAACTACTGATGAGAGGAAGGTCATTGATGAAAAAGCTGAAAATGGTTGGGCCTAGGATACAGCACCGAGGAACTCCTACAGTGATGTCCTGGGGCAGAGATGATTGATCTCCAACAACTACAACTTTTCTCCTTTGTGCAAGGCGTGACTGCAACAATTGGAGTGTTCTTTCCTTGATGTCATTGACTTCAATTTTACCAGAGCTTGATGCCACACTTGGTCTTAGAGTCAAGGACAGTTACTCTCACCTCCTGTCACAAATTCAGCTCTTTGGTCCATGTTTGGAGCAAGGCTGTAAAGTGTAGAGAGGAGAAGCCCTGGTAAAACACAAACTCTATGAGCAGGTTGTTAGTGAATAAGTACTGCTTATAATGCCATCGATGACACTTCCATCACTTTGAGATAGATTGGATGTAAACTGTTTGGGTGGCAATTAGTCAGACTGGATTTGACCAGGTTCAGAATTACACAGAATTCACAGAACAGAAACAGGTCATTCCCATATGTATCACATTTTATCCCCTATAAGAGCCTCTCCATCACCTGCCACCATCCTTACTTTGTCTCACCTTCTCAACATGTCATTCTGTTCCTTTGTGTTTATTCAGTTTTCTCTTAAATATGTCTGTTTTGCTCAATTCATGCTCTCTGTGGTAACCGTTCCACATTCTCCACACTTTCTAAGTTAGGAGGTTTCTCCCAAGTGTGCGATTGGATTTATTAATGATTACCCCAGTTTTCCCTAGTCGTAGCAATCAGGAGTGGGAGTAGTGCTATAGATTGGGCTTCAAGCCTGATCTAATCTTCACCTTACCTCCATTTCCTGCCCAATCCACATAATCTTTCACTCTCCGATGGTGAAAAAATCGGTCTCAGCCTTTGTGGCATTCTGGAGCATAGAACTACAAAAATTCTTAACCCATCCATTCAAATTAAATGGCTGACCCTTTATCTTAAAACCGTGTTCACTATGTCTAGATTCCCCACATGGGAAACATCCTCTCAGCATCTACCCCGTCAAGCCCCTCAGAATCTCATATATTCTAACAAGATCGCCTCTCGTTCTTCGAAACCCCAATGAGTGCAGGATTAATCAGCTCAAATTTTCCTCACAAGACTACCCCTTCAATCAACACAGTGAACCTCCTCTCAACTGCCTCCAGTACAAGTATTTCCCTCCTTAAATCTATCTGGCAAAGCTTTTTGATTATTGTAACCTCTTACTCCCACTCTCCTTCCACATAATCCTGCATCTCTTTCTTTTCCAATTGCCTTTTGAATCTGCTTCCATCAGCCTTTCAAGCAGCACATAATATTTACTGTCATCGTCCTTCAGCTTTGACTGACTTTCTTTGAGGGCTGCATGGATCAGACTTTAAATGACTCTAGATAGTCACAGTACAGCTCAAATTAGACATTAGCATCTGAGTGATTTGCCAATCAATTGGTCATCACATTCAGAAGGCTGCAGGAAGGCTGGTTTGAACAATGGAGAGGCTCACTTGTGCTGTAGAGTGCACCATTCTGAGATTAGGTTTAAGGCTTTCACTGTTCTTCTATATAAACCTTTACCCAACGTCAAATTCAGATTCTCATTTGATTAATAGTAATATTAGATAATAGTACATTAGAAAAAGTTGCACTTAACACTTCTCATCACTTCACTATAACCCATAGCATTTTACTGCCAAGTACCGAAAATATTGATAACAAAGCTTATTGCTATCTAACATCTGTTAATCTGCTTGAGCTTGAAGATCATGGCAAACATAAAACAAAGATCAACAGTTAAAAAGCAAACAACTACAGATCCTGGAAATCAGAAATAAAAATACACAGCGGGTTCTGGTGAAGGGGCTGCTGAAATATTAACTATTTCTCTCTTCATTGATGCTGGCTAACCTGCTGACTATTTCCAGTATTTTCCATTTTTTATTACAAAAATCAGCAGACTTTTTACCTGAACATGCCAGTGTCAAAAGTATATGAGATTAAGTCCCAAATAACATTATCAGGAGTGTTATCTAATATTGTATTTCTCAAATTGAAAGAAAGCTACCCCCAACTACCTTTCAATGGTTTTCTCAAACTATATCATGTTTAAACCTGGAAAAAATTAGGAGTGGTACTGTTGATCCTTCACTTAAATTTGAAGACATTTGGAGTCCACTTATCTAATATTTTCACATGATGTAGATCCCCCTTCAGTAACTTTTTAATTTAGAGGAATGGATTTGACGACATAATATTGCTCTGTTTCTATTGAGAAGTTTTAGCCCAGTTTTTTTTTGTTTTATTTTTGTTTGCTTAGTTTAGTTTACATTGTTTATAATTTTTTTTTATTGATTTGGGGTTTCTTTTTCTTTTTTTAAATTTATATAATAAATCTTTTTCTTTCCTTTCTTTTATTCTCTATTTATTAACTAAGAGATCGTTGGACCTACAAATTGTTTTTTTAATATTTTATTGTAAGACATGAGTGATATCCAGATCTCTTTGTAATACATGTATGAACGTTGATGCTATATACTAATCTGTATTGATTTGAAAACTAATAAAAAAGATTGAAAAGAAAAAAAAAGAAAAGGACAAGAATATAAAAGCAAAGATGTAATGCTGAGGCTTTATAAGGCATTGGTCAGACCACATTGGGGGCATTATGAGCAATTTTGGGCCCTATATCGAAGGAAGGATGTTGCTGCTATTGGAGAGGGTCTGGAGGAGGTTTATTCCTGGAGATGAAAGTGTTAATGTATGAGCAGCATTTGATGTCTCTGGACCTGTACTCGCTGGAGTTTAGAAGATGAGGGGGAATCTCATTGAAACTGAATGAATATTGAAAGGTCTGGATAGAGTGGATGTGGAGAGGTTGTTTCCAGTAGTGGGAGTGTCTAGGACCAGCCTCAGAATAGAAGGACGTCCCTTCAGAACAGAGATGAGGAGAAACTTCTTCAGCTAGAGGGTGGTGAATCTGTGGAATTCACTGCCACAGATAGGTTGTTGATTAGTAAGGGCATCAAAGGTAAGAGGAAGAAGGCAGGAGAATGGGGTTGAGAGGGGAAAATAAATCAGCCATGATCAAATGGTGGAGCAGACTTGATGGGCTGAATGGTCTAATTCTGCTCCTTGGTTTCATGGTCTAATTCTTAAGCTGCTCTCAGCTCATCTCAACTGGAAATTTCAAAAGGGAAGCTTTCTTTGGCTTCAGTGCAATTGGATTGGGGTTGCGGGGAGTTTCAAGGAAAACAGATTTTCAACGATCACTATCCAGGGATCGCTTTTGGAAACCATCAATTTTTTTGTTATTTTCAGAAGACAGGATGGTGCTGGCCTCTGTTGTTAACATGCCAATCTAATGTCCCCAGACTGGACTCCCATCTGAAGTGCGTGCAGTCAGGTGATGTAATGGAGAACTGCCAGCTTTTGTGAAAGTATGTTGCGACATAAGTCACTGCCCTCAGGAAATTAGCAAAGAAAAGGAAAGCAAATAAAAATGAGAAGAGAGGGAGAGGGACTATGTGTGTTAGCCAACAATTACATGCCAGCTGAGATCACATATTACAAAGTGCAGGAGCAGGGTTCTCTCAGGAAGAAAGTGCAATTGTAGATTTAACTTATGGCATTTAAATTGATTGAGAGTGGAATAATCAAAGGAAGTACCCAACAAACTTTTGTAAAAGCAGCCATGGCATAGTTGGAAAAACAACCGTCACCCAAACGCAACTCGGCCAACCTCTGGATCTTATAACCTGTTGCCACTTGCATGTCAGTTGTATTTATCTTAGAGGTGATTTATTTCACTCTCTCTGATTTATTTCCTCCTTGATATATTAGAAAAGAAACTCAGTATTTCGGGCACAAATCTGAACAGTTTCATCTGAGCAGACTTATAGAATTACTCGATGAAAACGATGATGGATGAACAAGATTGAATCACACATGCCATTGCTGAAATGTTTCTTTGTCTGGGCTGGGTGCCATCAGCTGTTCGCTCTTGAAATGGGGATATAAACATTCCTGCTGTGATCTCTCAGTTCACAAGAGTCTTCCCTACCTTCTGCCGAACATGTAGAAGAATTTATAGCCTTCTAAATCGCACATCAGTGACTGAAAAGCAAACAAATCAGAGCAAAAAAAGTCTGCTGTTCAGTAAAAGCACAGCAAAGGACAAAATTATCAGGGTTTGGCATTATAATCTGTCTTTAAATATGTTTCTTTTGTGTGTGCATTGAGTTTATTCAAGGGGTTGGCTTTTTCCACATATATTATTAATTAACCACCAGGATTCAGATGACATTAGTCTGTGGTGTTACTGGAATCCCACATTACTGTACATAATTCACTCCAATCCAGCTCAAAATTATGCATCGTATACACCACGTGGTGCTACATATTAAAGAAACATTCACTCCCTCCTCTACAGATGTATTGTAGCTGCTGTGTGTAGTATCTATAAAATACACTCAGCACCTGATTCAAGGCTTCCTCAGCAGCATCTCCCAAAACTATGACTTCTACTGGTTAGAAGGGTAAGGAAACCTGACTTGTTCTTCTAACCTTTGAACCAGAAGTGACCGAATCACCAAGCTCCTCACTACCATGGTCTCCTGCACACCCACTGCCCACTACCCCGAAGGTCACTCATGTCCTGACTCACCTTTCACTGTTGCTGGGTCAAAACCCTGGAACTCTCCACCCAACATCACTGTGGGAGGGCATCTACCACATCGACTGCAGGAGCTCCAGAAGGTAACTCACCACAGTTGACTTCATAATGAAAAGTTGTTAACGAATGCACTGCAATCTACATTACTGTGCATAACTCACGGCAGCCCTACTCAAAATTATATATTACATACACCACATTATATATTGTACACACCAGCATTTGTAGTTGTTTAAAAAAAATGCCTGTGAAATATTGGATAGGATAAATGAAGTAAAACAGGAAATATTAAGGGGTTTACCATCTTTGAAAGTTGATAAATCAGCAGACCTGGATGAGATTCCTGTAGGATGTGTGAATCAGGGAGCCATCCAGTGTCCCTGATGACTTCACCCGCAGGAAACGTGTCCAGCTGCAGCTTCTTGCAGACCGTGTTAGGGAACTGGAGCTGCTGCTGGATGAACTCCGGATCATTCAGGAAGCTGAGGAGATGATAGATAGGAGTTACCAGGAGGCAGTTACATCTGGGGTCTGGGTGACCATTAGGCTGTCAGTACAGGATACCCTGGTGACTGTTTCCCTTGATAACAAAGTATATTGGTTTGGATGCTGTTGGGGGGTCTCTGGCACAGAGTCTGGCTCTGTGGCTCAGAAAGGAAGTGGGGGTGGGAAGAGGAGTGCGATAGTGATAGTGGATTTGTTGGTTTGGGGGCAGACAGGAGATTTTGTGGACAAGGACGAGACTCCCAGATGGTATGTTGTCTCCCAGGTGCCAGGGTCAGGGACATATCAGATCGAGTGCACAGCATTCTTAAGGGGGAGGGAGAGGAGCCAGAAGTTGTGGGACACATTAACACCAATGACATAGATAAGATAAGGGATGAGGTACTGAAAAGCAAGTTTTGGGAGTTAGGAAGGAAGCTAAAAAGCAGGACCTCAAGGGTAGTAACCTCTGCATTGCTGTCTGTGCCATGTGCCAGGGAAGGAAAGAATAGGAAAAAACAGCAGATGAATAAGTGGCTGAAGAGTTGGTGCAGGGGGCAGGGGTTTAGATTTGTGGATCATTGGGATCTCTTCTGCGGTAGGTATAACCTGTACAAAAGGGACGGGTTAGACCTGAACTGGAGGGGGACTAATGTCCTTGCTGGCAGATTTGCTAGAAGTGTTGGGGAGGGTTTAAACTAGGTTGGCAGGGGGATGGGAACCAGACTGTTAGATTAGAAGATGGATCAGCTGGTGTAGAGGTAGATGCGATGTGTACTGAGAAGGTGAGGAAGGATAGGCAGGGGATGGAGCATAAATACAACCAGTTAGATGCATTGAAATGTGTTTACCTTAATACGAG
>JARFYF010000060.1:18223486-18242723 GCA_030265395.1 Rhina ancylostomus | reverse complement strand
GGGCAGAACAGTGGCAGATGGAATTTAATCCAGTCAAGTGTGAGGTAATGTATTCTGGGTTATCTAATACTGGCCAGACTTATACAGTAAACAGCAAGCACTTGAGAAGCATTGAGGCACAGAAGGACATTGGAATGCAAGTTCAAAGCTCCCTGAAAGTTGCAACACAGGCTTATACTCTCGTGAAGAAGGCACTTAGCTTGCTTTCCTTTGGGGATAGGAAATGAATACAAGAATTGGGCCATCATGTTGCAGCAGCTGTACAAGACATTGGTTGGGCCACACTTGGAATATTGTGTGCAGTTCTGGTTACCACGCTACAGAAAGGATGTGGGTGTACTAGAAAGAATGCAGATGATATTTACCAGGATGTTTTCTGGAATGGAGGGCTTTAGTTACAAGGAGAGCTTGGATAGACTGGGATTGTGCTCAGGAAGCTAAGGAATAACTTTACAGAAGTTCATAAAATTATGAGGGGCATAGATAAGGTAGATAGTCACAGTCTTTTTCCAAGGGTAGGGGAGTATAAAACTAAAGTACATAAACTTAAGGTAAGTGAGGAAAAAGGAGATCAGAGGGGCAAGTTTTTAAACACACAGTGTTGCGTATATGGTACAATCTGAGAAAGGAGGTGGCAGAGGCAGGTAAAATCATAGTGCTTAAGAAGCAATAGGACAGGTACATGGATAGGAAAGGAATAGAGTGATATGGGTCGAATGCAGGAAAATAGAATTAGCATAGATGAGCATTTTGGTCTGCATGGATGAGTCAGGCCAAGGGGTGGTTTCCATACTGTATGAGACTCTGCTATTAATGGAGAAGCTGAAGTTGTCCTTCTTAGTGAGGAGGTCAAAGGGGTTATGATGGAGGTGTTTAAGATCATAGTTAGTGTAAATAAAGACTGCATTATCAATGACCAGAGGATGTAGATCATATTTTATGCTGTAAGCAATTTACTGATCGAAAGGGCAGCAGAAAAGGATTCATTAGTAACTTTCAAAAGCAAACTACATTAATGCTTAAAAAGAAAAGTTTCTGAAGCTTGAGGGAAAGAAAAGGAGTGATGTCTACTAACTGGATATCTTTTAAAAAGCTAACATAGTCACTTTGGGCCAAATGACAACCTGCTGCATCAATCAAGGATTATCACCTAGAATATTGAGCTACATTTCCCTACATTTTGTGACTAAACTGCAGTAAGCGAAAATTAGTAAAATTAGCACACAAACAGCAATGTTGGTAACATCACTTTGAGGCATCTAGTTTTCTTGTTCATCTCTATCTTTTATCTGTTTGGCCTGAAACTTACTAGTTGTGTACTTCTCCCACAATGCAGCATCAACACCTCCTCCAGGAGGCAGCAGAGACTTCATAGAGTCAGAGAGTCAGAGAATCACATAGAGTCCATGATGATCATCAAGCACCCATTGACTTTAATGCCATTTTATTCTTTCCATACTCCCATCAACTTCCCCCAGATTCTAACACCCACCTATACACTAGTGGCAACTTCGAGCAGCCAACCAATCTGCACGTCTCTGGCTTTTAGTACATTGAAGGCAAGCCATGTTACTGAATCCTGCCTCCACCGTGCATTCTCTTGACAGCACCAACATAATTTAGACTGAGAACTGAGAGGAGGTAGCACAGCACTTTGTCAACCTTATGCTTTCTTTGCTCTGGGTACCCAATGCCATCTCCACCCGCTCCTCAATGACACAACACACCCAACCCGCAACCTGGAAGCTCAAACTTCTCTCTGGTACTGGAAGGGTTAATTGGGGCCCAGCACTCAATTACTGCTTGAGAACAGTTACTCAAGAAAGGGAAAAGTACAGTTAACTCCCAACCAAAGCCTGTGCCTAAGTGGCTGTCCATAATAGGATTCTCCTGTGTGTTCAGATATACATTGGAAACATAGTGAGGTCCAGTCTCCTGCTGTGCCAACTGAACTTACCCAGTGACATAGCTATAACAGCCTGGGCTGTCTGCCAGACAGGCTGTTCATTACTAGGCAGACTGCTGATCTGGCCTCCTTTACTCTCTGGGGATTGGGGGAGGGGTGGGGTGGGGGGGGGGGGGGGGGGGGGGGGCCCAAGAGTGGGGGAGGTGGTGTTGTAAGAAAATGGCATTGCACAATACCTAAGCATACATTCTTTTTTAAAGGCTTACCGCTTAATGGTTTACTTACTTCTGTTAGTGAGGTGTCCCATGTTCCAGATACATCTTACCAAGCAGGTAGAAAGAAAGGATTGTCTTGTTTAACTGAGTTTTCTCTCTCCCTCTGCAATCTGCCTTTTTTTCCCTCGCTCTGAACACAGTCTAGCACAAAGATTCATTGTTTTCCCTTCAGTGTGCCTCGCGCGCCTCTTGCTAGCAAGGTCAACTGTACCAGGTATCTGGTTTTAATTAAGTAACAGACATCACTGGACTACCTCGACATTTTATAGTACAAGGTTGTTCAGTGAAATGAGTCTGTATACATACTTCCATACACTCTCATACTTACACACTAACATAGTGACACACGGGCACTCATATATACACATTCCTACAGTTAAGCATAGATATTCGTACATATTCATATTCACTGACATGCACATTCACACTCTATCTAGCATACACACTCTCTCTAACGTACACACTCATACATTCACTTGCATACCATCACATACTCAGTGTAACAGACACAATTACACTGATTCTCGCAGTCAATTCATATGTAAACACTCACACTCATTCAACATACACCCATGCACCCTCTAATATACACACATATACTTACTCAGACATACTATCTCACACTCATGTACACATAGACACACACACATAAACACACACATTCACTCTAACATACACAATAGTATATTTTTTCATTCATTAAAACAGAGTCAGATATACACTCACATTCACTAACATACGCATTCATTCCAACATACACACATACTCATACACTCATGCCTAGAAATTTATCCCTGATTAACAATGATAAGTTTGCTGCACATTAGAGATGATGCACTCTAATCTGCCTTTGGAGCGGTGAATTCCATAGGCAGAGTAAAACACGCTAATATACTCTCAAGTGTATTTAGTGCTAATGACACTGAATAAATTTCTAGGCAAGTACTTATTCATGCACACCTTCTCACACACACAAAACATTGGAGCACAAACTTCCTCTCCCTTGCTTTAACTTGTTTGCTTTATTTGTTCTAACTGTGAAGAATTTATTTTTCTCCCATCTCTCTCTCGTCATCAGCCTCATTATATCGCCATTATCTGATGTAACATCATGGTTTGATAACCATTCAGTCAAATGGTTATAAAGGTATCTCTCTCCAATTCTTTACCAGGTTCTATTTTACTATTTTCAATGTAAATTCCTGTGTCCACCTTCATACTTGAAGCTGCAATTACACATTCTGATCATTGGTGGTACTGTAGAGCCCCCATTGGGTGCAGGGTGTAATTACAGCGTGACATGTTTACACAGGCAGTTTCCATTACCAATGTGGCCAAAGAACTCTAGAAATTAAAGGAATTGATAGGAAGTGAGTACCAAGAAGTCAGGGTGAATTTCAGAATGGTTCTCACTGTGGTTTTCTATAATTTCCACCACTCAATTTGGACAGATGAATGGAAGTATCCCACTAAATGTTCACCTCTAGATTTTTGTACCAATTTATCTTGTTAATGGTGCTGAGTTAGAAGCAAAGGATTATTAGATTATGGCATGCAGGTATAATTAGAGTCTCATTTTAAAGTCTACTGTCCCACCTTTATTTTCATTCTCCCATTATAATCTCCAATGATAACCTCATGCTTTATTATACTCTCTTATGTTAAGTCATAAATTATGACACTGCACCAACTCTATCTGGGAATGTGGCACATTTACTTGCCAGCATTATATCATCTAACGGAGGGTGTGTTGTATAACATATACACAGATTAGTGCACTCAATAGCAAACAATGAGTCGCATATTAAATATAGGAATGTACATCCTGCAGCACTATAGACTATTGGATAAACATATATACAGGACCACCAAGCACAGTAGCATTTATTGTGGTATGCAATGACACAAGCGTGTTACATCAAGAAACATGTAGCTTGTAAGTATATAATGAGGCACAGGAATACTCTACTGAGTAACACAAGGTGTGGCATTATTTAGTATAGATAGGAGTTTCACTGATGAACCTGGAGATACAAACTAAAATGTTATAGTTTTCACTACTAGTGGGAGTGTGTAACTGCATTGTGACAAATAAAAAAATGTCATTCTTTTTATAAATGCTGACAGATGAATTTTCAATAACAGAAATAATTTAGGAAAGAAAAATTGTCATTCTGAAATGTTTTACAGCCTATAAATACTTTTGAAATCTAAAGAAAAATGGTAGGCATTCTGTGTACAAGTTTCTGAAGACTGCAATAAGATAAATGATCAGATAGCTCTGTGAGATGAATAAATGTTGACTGAGACACTGGGAAAATTCCCCTGCTCTTCTTCCAAAATAGTACATTTGTCTGGGAGGGCAGACGTGATCTCAGTTTAAAATCTCAGTTGAAAGACACCACCTCTAGGCGTACAGTACACACTCAGCACTGCAGTGGCACAGTTAGCCTAGATTCCATGCTTAAAAATGAATCTTTGCTCTTCTGACTTAAGATAATATCAGTAACAAAATTGTGAGATCCCTTTGTCCAATGCTTTAACACAGCCATTAAATAATCACATAATACAATCCAATAATGATCCTGCTTCTCCATTTACACCTCCTCTGGACTTTTTTTTGTTTTTGTAAGGTACTTCATTACCACCTTCTCTTACCTTGCAACATCATCTGCTTTATCGTCTAATCTCTCCTGTATTCGACCCAATTAATGTTTTCTCTGTAACAATTAGCTTTATGGATAATTTTATACTGGTGAATTTTTACCTGGACTTAAACTGGCCTTACCTCATTCATCCAGGGTGCCTGTCAGGATATTTTAAGTTTGAACTCCCTTCACAAATGAAGACCAATATGTTATGATATACTGCAGGAATATTAATCTGACACTGAACAGTCATCAGATATTAATAAGGGACTAAGAAAACCACGAATAGAGACTAGTCAATAACAAAAAAATAGAAGTGTGCTCTCTGCAGGTATAGCAGCCTTGCTAAGGTGTTGCAGTCTCCAACCCAAACCCTCAAGGAAGTCAGAGAGGGGATTCCTTAGAACACCAAATACTGATTATTACAGGTTCCTGCCATCTTAATTTTCTTTTGCCCAACTTTTCTGATTTCAATGAGCCCTATTGGATTAGAGTTCCAAGAGCAACTGCATTACCTTACTACTTAGATTGATTGACTTATTGATTAAAGGCATTTAGGAATATGAAGGTAAAAAGAGTAGACAGAACTGAGGAACAGTTCAGGAATAATTGAATTGTAGAATAGGCTCAATGGGCTGAATGGCCTCCTCCTGTTAAAGCATTCCAAGAACACTGTATTTCACGTGTGAACCTGGAGAATGGTTCTGACACCTCTCATTGTCTCCAGCTGCACAACCTAACCAGTGTCTAAATGAACAGTGGGAATCCATGGATGATTTACCCTTTCCTAATCCAACATTGCTGAGATCAGTGGATTTCGTACAGAATGGGTCTAAACACGGCAGCTGCAGATCTCTACAGCACAATTCAATGTCCTGCAATGGATGTGCATTTACCTTCCGAGCCACTGAGTATATGTTGTAGCAAGATCAAGTGGGTTTTCTCAGCATATTCACTCTTTTCATTTGAAGCATGAAATGAACTCAGTCACCTGTTGTCAGTAAACATGCTTCGACAAGCCTATCTGAATCAGGTGACATTAACAAAAATCTCCAAACCCTTCAAATAATACGAAACAGAAAAAACAGTGCACAAAGTCAATTTTGGCATTTTTCTTCTCACTTCCCAACAAAGTGAATAATTTTAAGAGGTCCACATTTCATGGATGTGAATTAGAGTTCCCTCAACAATTTGGGAATGATTAAAAATGAATGTCCTTAGACTTTAGACTTTCAGTCCCCACTTTGGGGAACCTGAGTCATAGGTCCTGGTTTGGTAGGGAAGAAATAGCATGGATACAATTGGTCACTGTTCCAAAGCACCTCGTACTTTCCTTTCTCCATAAACTTGATCACATCAAAAGCTGTGCTACCATGGTCAGACACTTGGCTAGAGGGATATAGTAAGCTGGTAGAATTGAGGGGCATGGCAAGATGGTGTTGAGGGTTATGATGAAGTGGTGGGATTGATGGATCAGATGAGAAGATAGGTTGGATGAATTTGGCAAGATGGTGGGTGTGAGGGGTTTGGCAAGCTGGCAGTTTTGAAGGATAACTGAGAAGATGGGGATAAAGAATACAGTGAAGGATACAAAGAGGGTGAGATTGACAGATATGGTGGGAAGGGGTGGTCAAGGGATATGTTGTGATGGTAGGGTTCATAGATATGGTGAGAAACTGGGGTTGAGCTTCATACAAACATGATTGTTGTTGGCAGTTAGCAATATAATTACAAAGTGACCATGAGAGATTCGGACTGGTCTTGTTTGGTCCAAGTTATAGTCTTCTATTTATACCATACGTAGCTTATTTCATAACTTCAATAGTCCAATTGCTGATAAATTAAATGTGTTGCACAACAGAGACTCACCCCCATTGACAAAGTGCCAGGTCACCATGATGTCCTTTGTTTGCCTGGAATACCTCTGCCCATTATTTAGGTCTGCTATTTATAAAAATACAGAGCAAGCATTATGGTCTGAATTAATTACAGGACAAACTGTATTGCTACATGCACAATGTCCGGGTCAGGTGGTAGTCAGGGTCATGATCATTAAGCATGGAGAGCGGGGTGTTACTTGATATACAGGCAGTCCCTGGGTTACATAAGGGTTCTGTTCCTGAGAACGGTCTGTAAGCTGATTTCTCTGTAAATCAGAAATGTCCATTTTCTATAGTAACCCATATCATATCACTCTAAACACACTTGTTATAATTCTTTTATTTCATTCAATAATCACCCTAACATTGCTCATAATTAAACTAATGGAATATATACTCTATCCAGTCATTAATGAATAACATGAAACAGTTTGTTATTATTATTACTAGCTTGAAAAATGTATGGGAGAATTTGCGTGAAGTCAGATTTCTGTAAGTCAGGTTACTTGTATCCTGGGGATCCCCTGTACATATTAGCCGTCAGTATTTCCTGGACACACTTATTACTTTATTTTTGTCAATAAAGACACTCCCAACTCAGTATGTGGCCCTGGCAGGGGAGGACAGAATTATTGAATCATTGAAACTCGTAGTCATAGGAAGTCATGGAATAATAGAGTCATAGAGACATACAGCAGAGAAATGGACTCTTCGCTCCACCAGGTCCATGCCAAACATCAACGACCCATTTTTATACTAATCCTATGTTAATTCATTTTATTGTCTCACGTTCCCATCAACTCTGTGCTGATTCTTTTGGAGAGTAGTTCCCTACTGTTTGTCTGCAACCCAGAATAGTTAATCAAGAACTCAGTGAAGATGAAGAAAAGTCAAGATTATAAAACAATTAAAATATGGAAATACTGTAAGCTTCAGATTTGGGA
The DNA here is from genome assembly GCA_030265395.1 of Rhina ancylostomus. Lineage (NCBI taxonomy): Eukaryota > Metazoa > Chordata > Chondrichthyes > Rhinopristiformes > Rhinidae > Rhina > Rhina ancylostomus. Next base: position 18,235,070 of record JARFYF010000060.1, on the reverse strand, counting down.
TAGTTTCATTTATGTTACCAGAAGGCCTTGAGCTGAGTGTTTCAAATGAACAGAACCAGCCCCAAATTAAAGCAGGACGGGATGTTGGGATTCCTCACAGAGCAACGACACACAGATGAGGAGGCACAAAGCAGGGTTTGTGGTGTCAGGATACAGAAGCAATGAAGAATGTTTGATCAAGTTCTACTAGGGTGATACCAGAACTGAGAGGTTAATTATACTTGGGAAAATTGAACAATTGCCTTTCTCCATAGAAGAGGAGCTTTTTTGTGTAGATGTGGAGAAGATAGTTTCCTTTGTGTGGGGACATGGGATCGGGGTTCATAAAAATAAAATGCAAAATGCTAATGAACGTAGTCAAGGTGAACTTCTTCATCCAGCGATTAGTGACAATGTGCCATCACAAAATGTGGTGGAGCTCAACAGCATGGATGCGCTTAAGGGAGGAGGTAAATTAACACATAAGGGAGAAAAGAACAGGAGGGTGTTCTGTGAGAATAAAATGAAGTAATATGAGATAAAGTCAGCATGGAGCATATTGTCAGTGAAGGCTGAATGTCCAGCCTCAGAGCTGCACATTCCATGTTTCTCAGCAGGAAAGGATGAAACCAGATCATAATGGGTGCTTTCAAGCACCTCCTGATGGGCAGTACTGAGAACAGCCTCAGAAAAGGCCAGGTGTATCACAGCACAGCACAGCACAGATACACACCACTCTTCCCAAAATATCTCTACTAGTATTAGGGTTCTGCACCAGCAAACAAGAAACATCTCTCAGTGCTGCAAGAAGATATTGCTTAATCCTCCAGTGATGAAGAGTTGATGAGATTAACAGTTATAGACAAATATTGTCTTTAAAAAAAACACCAATGTCAGGGAAAGGGTAGAGAGAAATTATATCCTCTGCTGGAAGAATCCAGGACGAGGAGCACAATCAAACAGTTAGAGCTAGTTTATTCAGCTCAATGTAAAAAAGAGCTTGTCGTGAAAAGGAAGGTGAAACACTGCAATGGAAGTAAAATGGAGTTAAGATACAGATCAGCCATAATCTAACCAAATGGCATAACAGGCTTAAAGGACTGAATGAACCCATTTTTCCTATGAAAGCAACTGCTCAGTTAGATTGAACCCTTGGCTTGATGGGATCATTCCAACTACTCAATCAAGTTTACTCTGGAGTTCTCTGTCTGCAGGAGTAGTGGAAAAGAATCAATCAGTGTCTTCAAGGGGGATTGGATAAGCACTTGAGAAAGAATAATTTCCTCAGTTATAGGGGAAAAGAGTGGGATTGATGGAATTGCTTTATTAGGAGCCAGCATAGATGATAGGCCAAATGTTTCCTCCTAAGCTATAACAATTCTGTGAGTCTGTGAGACCCATACTTGGCTCTGAATTTAGTTTGGTATCAGTCGTATGGGGGACCCCCCTTTACATAGTGTGTGCAAGCCCATAAAAAATCCCCAATGCCACATGGGAATAACTATAAAGGAGGGCTTTACAGAATGGAAGGATATAAAAATGACCAGTTAATTATCCTGTGAACAATTTGTATTGTTTTCCAATGGAAAATAAAAAAAAGTCTCTGAGACCTTTAGCACTGACTGAAAGCAGTGAGGAGGGAATGGCTATGCTGCCACACAGCAGAAGAGGGCGCTTAACTTAGGCAAGCTGCCAAGGCAGAAAGTAAGTGGGAGCAGTAACAGGTTATATGGCCCCTTCAGTCTGCTCCATCATCAATAAGATAATGCCACATCTTTTACCTCAACCTCACCTTTCTTCCAAAACCTCTTAAGTATTGGAAGGCAGAGAAAATCAGTGGATGAGCAGCACAGAGTTTGCCAGAGGTCCTGCCTGCTGACCTCAGATGATCCAGCCCAACAATTCATCAGAACTGAGGGAAATCAGAAATGAAATGGGTTTGAAGTTGAAGAGAAAGGGATGGGTGGAGAGAAAGTGGGAGCACTTTCTCAAGGCAGCATCTGTCCTTTTACTTCCTCCTTCATCCTCATCCAGGACCCAATCCTCGTTCCAGGTGAAGCAGTGACTTACGTGAATATTCAAAGGTCTCCCCTGCAATTAGGGAACCAAATGCTAATTAAGTGACCACTTTACAGGACACCTCTTTGCAGACTACAGTTTCCTGATGCCTGTCACTTTAATTCTCCATCCCTCTCCCACTCTGATTGTTTTGCTTGGCCTGCTATACTTTTCCAACAAAGCAGTTCAAGAAACAGCAATGCATCTTTCCATTTGGCACATTGCAATCTTCAAGGCAGATTGAATTCAACAATTCTGGCCTTCCTATCACATTTCCAACACTCAGTACCTTTTCCCTCTCCACCTCTGGTATTTCAGATGTCATTCCTCTCTACCTGTTTACACCTGCTAATGACATACCTTCACCAGCGTCCCTCAGACACCACTTGTGCCATTTCACCCTATCACAGAACTTGCCCTTGGTTCTTTCCACCCCTCCCTTTCTCTGCAACTTTAAACCCATTTCACTTCCAACTTTTCCCTGTTATGAAGAACGGCCATCAACCCATCACGTTAATTCTGTTCCTTCCTGCACAGATGCTATTTGACCTGCTGAATGTTTCCAGCAATTCTTATTTCAGCCGTTTCTGTACAGAGGCTGCCATGAGGCATATTCTTTAAGCTCTGACTTTGTTCCTGGCAAACAGGTCAGAACAGTGTAAAAAAATTCCAAAGCGGTCCATTCAAGAGACCCTTGACCAATTTCATGATTTTTTTGGGAGATCTGAGTGAACAATAGCAATATACACATGCACCGAAAGAAGGTGTCAATTTTTAGGCACATTTCTCTTAATTTATAGATTTGAAAAGAAATCAGAGCTGCAGTTCCATGACAGTTACAAAACAAAAACAAATCATTCAGGCCAACTAGGCTATTTTAGTGTGGTTGCCACTCTAATTATCTTTCCCTTCTTCCTCACAGTGGTACAGCAGTTCCAGGACCCAGGTTCAATCCTGACCTTGTGTGCTATCTATGTCCAGTTTTGCACATTCTGTCCATGACTCTGAGAATTTCCTCCAGATGTTCTGGTTTACTCCTTTGTCCAAAAGATGCACTGGTAAGTTAATTGGCTACTGTAGTGCAGGCTGATGGCATAATAAAATAGGGGAATTGATAGGCATGTGTGAGAGAGAATAAATTGCAGGAGTACAGGGAAGTAAGGAGAGCAGGAATGGCACTAATGTGAATGCTCCCTTGGGAGATGGCATGGATGTAGTGGGCTGAATAGCCTTCATCTGTATCACTATGAGATATCCCATTACAATTCTTGTTTAAACATTCAAATCTTGCCTTAAATGTGTCATTCTGCTCAGCTTCAACCACTGGTATGTCAACAAGTTCCAGAGTCTTAGTACTGTCTGCTTACAGCATCTCCACCTAGATTTTTATTGATTGGTTACTGATTCATCCACAACATTCTACAAACAGCAAGTAATGTTTACATTGTGCTTTCAATGCAGTCAAATGCCCCAAGCTGCTTTACAGAATGGTAACAGATAAAACTTGACACACAGGCACATAAAGAGGTAATGGAAGAGGTGGCCACAAGCTTGGACAAAGAAGGATATTAAAGGAGGGTAGAGATGACAAGATTTGGGTAAGTTTTAGCTCATTCTGAGAGAGGCAACAGGAAGGGTGGTGGACTGACTGATTAGGGAATGGAGAACACCATTAATGAAATTATTGGTAAACAAGAAAACCCTTCTGTCTCTGGTTAAGAACAAAGTCAGAAGCCTGGCGACACTTGCGGGCTGCCCCCAGAAAAACTATGCAAAAAGATGCATTTCACTGTGTGTTCCGATGTACACGTGACTAATAAAGATATCTTATCTCATCTTATCTTATCTTAAAGTGTAGGGTTTCAAGTTATCTCTAGACAGATCCAGTGAGTGAATTTTGCTGTTAAGCTCAGAGTTGACCTCTAGTGGATACTGATGGATATGGAGAATGGGGGATCTCCACATCATACAGGAGCCCATAAAACCCACCCATCATATGGAATTTGCCAAGCTGGTGTTAAGAAGTATCCTTATCGGAGCCCAATAGACTTATAATTGTTCTGTGCATCCTTGTCACTTGGTCCAAAAGTAGGGCATAAAGATAGGGAAATCATACTGGCCAATTAAATAACGTTTCTCATTTGTGTATTCCTGATTGTGTTATTCATTGAACAGAATGAATCTTGTCTCCTTTATGAATCAATTCAAATTTACATTGGTGAATAATAGGATGACTGATGCCTTGGGGCTAAATCCTCACGAGGGTGTCTTGTCAGGTAGAATAATAGGTTCATGTCAAAAGATGGGGCTTTCAGTCATTATGTAAAATAGAACAGTGTTTATGGTACCAATAATCCAGAGACCTGGATTAATAATCTGGAGTGCATGAGTTCCTATCATGGTGGATGGAACATTTAAATTCCAGTTAGCTGAATAAATAAATCTTGTCTATAAAGGTAGTATCAGTATAGTGACCATTACTCCCGAAGTTCAATAAAAACCTATATTTAAGTAGGGAAGAAAGTCTGCTATCCTTAGCTAGGTCATTTGCAACTTCAGAATCACAATAGTTTGGTTGGATCTGAACTGCCCTCTGAAATGATACAGGAAGCCACTCTTGCTATATAGAAACAGCTTGCTATTGTGGGAATACCTTCATCTCATGAACAGCAGTGGTCAAAGAAACAGCATACCACAACCTTCTCAAGGGTAATTGGGGACAAGCAATATGTGCTGCCTTACCAGCAATGCTCATATTCAGTAAATTATTGTACTTTAACAAATGTTTTTGGTCATTGTGAGAGGTTGGGGCTTTGCATCATTACCTACAGGGATTAGAATCATTATTTACAGGAATGGCTTAGGCCCACTGTCCACATGTGTGGCTTGGGGTTATTAACCACGTTATCTTGGGATCATTCACCAAGGATGTGAGTTAGGGCCATTATGCACAGATGGGGCTGGGGATCACCATCCACAGGTGTGCCATGGGGTTGTTATGCAAAAAATAAACTGCTGGAAGAACTCAAGTGGATCAAGCAGCAACTGTGGAGGCAAATGAATGGTCGACTTTTTGGGTCGAGATCTCAATCAAGACTGAAAGTGTAGAGGGACGATAGCCAGTATTTAGAAGTGAGAGGGAGGGGTGAGACAGAGGCTGATAGTTGATAGGTGGAACCAGATGAGGAAGAATGTGTTTGATGGGTAGATGGAGGAGGCGGGGGAGGAGAAAGGAAAGGTGAAACAAAGGAGAAGAAACCACAGTGGGTAGGGATGTGGGTGATGGGCAGAGGGAACCAAGTGGGGGAGGGTGATGACTCATGAACAAAAGGAGAGAGACCCTGGGTGGGCTGGTAGGAGTAGAAAAGGAACACGGGGGAGTGGGGACCTTAAATTGGAAACCTCAATGTTCATGCCACTGGGCGGTGGGCTACCCAAGCAGAATATGAGATACTGTTCTTGGGTTTGGGTGTGGCCTCACAGTGGCAGTGAAGAAGGCCAAGGAAAAACAGTACAATGGTGGCCTGGGGTCACTATCCCCAGCTGTGGAATGGGGTCACCACCTACAGTTGTGGCCCGGCTCTTCCCCACAGAAATGGTAGAGTCGTCGTCCATGGGGGTGGCTTTGTTGTCATTCTCAACAGATATGGCTTGGGTTCATATTTCACAGATGTGGAGCTTGTTGTGGTCATTATGTACATGTGTTGCTTGGGATAATTATAGACCTATGTGCTTCCAGTAATTATCCACACCTGTGGCAGGGTCATTTTCCACAGGCGTCACCTGAGCTAAAAGTAGACAGTTTTGTTTTTACACAGAATTAGTCAGAAGTAGGCACTCAGCCCTATTGGTCAATGTTGCTGTTAATATTCCCCAAGTGACTCCTCTCACATTATTTCGTCACACTGAACCTTCACCTGGATCCCTCAGTCAAGCATCCAGCCTTCCCTTAAATGCATCAATAATACTAACATGCCACCTTCTCAGCAACTCAGCCCAAAGGAATTCTTGTGAATTCTCTACTTAACATGTTAGTGACTATTTTATATTTCACACATAAGTGGAAACATGTTCTCCACATTGGACCTATTTAACCCTATCATCATTTTACAGAACTTTCTGACATAGAAAAAGAAGAAAGCGAGAGAAAAGTAGAGGAAGGGTCAGGGAATGGTGGAGATCAGGCAAGTAGAGGAAGAGGAAAAGCAGAAGCTCAGCCTTTCCTAGTAGTTGCATCCTTTCAGTTCCGCTAGCACCTTCCAAATTGTTATATTCACTTCCCCACTGCACCAATGTGCTTTTTGAAACAAGATCAGAGCTGTATGGTGCACTCCATGTATGGTCTAACCAAAATTCTTAAAAGTTTAACATTACATTCCCTTTGTGTTCCTTGTTTAGATTCTTTATGGCCTTATTTACTTGTGTTGGTCCTTTTTGATGCTTTATGTATCTACATCCTAAGATATCTATGTGAACAACTTGCTTCCTTATTCCTCTGACCAAAATGAGCCTTCTCTTACTCTACCAGATAGAACTTATTTTATCAATTATCAGCCCACTCTGTAAGTCTGTTTGTTGTGGCTTCCTGGACTTTATGGCAGGACACCACATTATTAACCATAGTCTCAGTATGGTGTCATCTGCACTTTTCAAAATTAACCTCTGGAATGTATCAAAAAGAAAAGACCAATTAATGTTTCGGGTATGGGCCCTTCATCTGAATTGAAACTCTCACTCTCACAGGCACACACACACAAAATTATATCTCCTTCCAAGGACAACTTCTAATGACATAGCACCTTCATGTAGTAAAACATCCTTTTGCACTTCACTGAAGCACTATGAGACAAAAGTTGATAGCAGCCCCACAGGGAGACATTAGTACAATTTGCAGAGAATCTTCAACTTTTGGTTGTGTCTTATGAAAAGTTTGAGGAGAGTATTCCAACACAAAGGTTTGTCAACTGAAGGCAAGGTTTCCACTGGTGAAACTCTGAAAATTGAGGAGATGCAAGAGACCAAGATTGGAGAAGTGCTGAGATCTCGGAAGAAGATATAAAGATAGAGATGGGCAAGACCATGCAGGGATCTGGAAATAAGAGTGAAAATTTTAAAACTGACACACTGTTGGACAAGGAGCCAATATAGGACGGCTATAGGTAATGTTCATGGACATATGTGGGTGTATTTTGCTGTGGACGCAAGTGGTCATGGATGGGCACTTTGTTGCTCTGCAATATCACTGTTGAACCTCAACTACCACACCAGAGCCATATATTTCACAAAGACAAATATCTGTACCATCATGAAAAATCAATTATAGACAGCAGGAGCACAGTTCATGAACACATGTGATAATGATTTAATGTCTACCTGAAGATGAGGCATCTTACTCCCTGGTTTTGATGGTTCAGCAGATGAAGGTTAATTTTATACTCAAGTGCAGGGTCAAAGGCTTTGGGAGTTAGTCTCCCATTTCTTAAACTGGGCTAAATCACCAATTAATTTGAACTTTTCCAATGATCACAGTTTTCACTGTCCTCAGTGACAATAAAGTTTATTTAGAAACTTAAATCCCAACTCATTACTTAGTGGAAATAAATAAAATAAACCAGAATATCCAGAAGGCAATTCTGAGTCTGCTTTCTCTACAGCTGATCAACCTCTCCTATCAACAACCACACTTCTCTAGACCAACTGTGGAGCTTTCAACTGATATGTCAAATACTGTATCAGAGCCTACTTAAGACATGCAACACAGCAAAATGCTCATTATCGAACAAAAGAAATACAGGTTGCACACACTTTGAACACCAAAAGAAGATCTCCAAGTCATTTAGTCAGTAAATACAATTAACTTAGGCATGCAATTAAAACCTAAGTTAGTATAAAAAAATGAAAAAATTGCACTTAAATAGGAGTTCTTCTTACCTCAAAACAATCCAACACACTTTTCAGTCAATGAATTATTTCAAAATATGATCATTTGTTGCAGTCTAGGAAACATGGCCACTAATGTACACACATGGAGCTACAAACAATCTGTTGTTGGTGACCATGGTTGACAGTGAAGGAAACTGGGCTCAGAATACCAAGCGTTCAATGTAATTGGAGTTACGGACCGAGCAAATAAACATCAGGTCTCAAAAAAATCTTTGACTGTAGCAAGCACATCAGTCTCCCTCTGCTGTTGAACATTCCCACATTTAATCATGCAGTCATGCTCCAGTCTCAGGTTGCCTGACATTTCGCGTTGGCACATCTACCAGTCAGTTTAAGTTGGCAGATGAGAATCTACTTTTAGTCACCAGTGACTGCTAGCTTTCCAGCTACAGTCCATGTGGGTTTTCTTTTAAAAGTTTTTTTAAAATAAAAGAACATGGTTTACTTCTTACTCTTCATCTATCCAGAGGTGTCCAAGGAACACAACAATATCTAAGAACTAGTATTTCCTTTTTTGCAGTTTTGGTGTTTCTCTTTCTCTCTCACAGCAGAAAGGAACACAATAAAGTCTGCCTCACTCTCACTTTCTGCTTCCCTTTTCCTTTTATTCCCCTTTCCTAGTTTCACATCACAACATGTAGCTTTCCCCAGATATACCAGGAGAATCATCCCCTGATGCAGGAACCTTGTCTGATCTCCAGAGTTTTGAGGGAGGTTACACTTTGAGGTTTAACATTCAGAACAAAGGAAAAGGTTGATGGGGATTAAAAGGGAAATGGTGTTCTGCTTCTTTTAACCCACCTCTGTTTTCTCCTCCTTTTTCCAGGGCACTCACTTGTGCCGATGTACACTGGGCTTCATGGATGTAGAAAACAAATGGGCCAAGGGGAATCTTACCTCACTTGGCCATGGGGAAGCCAGCAGGTTGAGTGCAACTCACAAGATAATTTTGCCCTCTTTAGAATACAACTGTGGATAGTAGGTAAAATTAGCATCTGGTCCACTCTCACCAGGTTCCCCCAGAGTGCTAGCAGACTTCAATACCATGGGAGGAATTGCAAGTGAGCTTGTCCTTTCCTACAATGGCATCCACATTTTTCTTTCATCTGAGCTATTGACTGGGAGAGTGATGGAGTGTGTGATCTCAGCTAACTTCATTCCCTGTGTAACATGAGCTGTCTGATGGTTCGATGGGACCACACTAAGAACATTGGAGCTTGAGGTTTGATGGGCTCTGCAGCAGAGAGAGAAGAAAGAAGCATCTCTGTCCTCACACTCAACATTCACACATATTAGTCTTCCATTAGGAATTAAAGAATGGCAATTAAGTGTGGAAACCCAAGCCAATTCTCTTTTGACTAGGAATGCTGGGCTAATGATCTCAGGCCAACTAATTCAACAACAGCTTTTGAAAAGTTGCAGCATGTTTAACCATAACTATTCCAATGTGTTTCACAACAGCTATAATCAAACAAAATTTGATACTGAAGCATAGGGAGGCTTTAGGGTAAGACCATAGAGGTGGTTTGGAGGGAGCATCTTAAAAGGTGAAAGAAGAAGTGGAGGAGGAATTTCAGAGCTGAGCCATGGCAGAAATGAATTTTGGGCACATTCTGGTCTGTGTGATTCATTGTTGTAATCCATGTAGTCAACGAGAATGTTTTATATTCAAAATACTAAATTAAATTTAAAAAATAGACTGCATTGATTTGATGGGCTTTCAAGTAACCAATGGCAGCTACAATAAAAACATACAGTGATGCTTAGCAGGCCAGGTACCTCCTGTGAAGAGAGAGATAGAGTTAACATTTCAGGTTGATGACCTTTCATTATACTGAGAAGTAGGAAGGTGGAGACAGCAATGGGAATGCCCATGGAAACTGAGAGAGGCTGAATGATACAAGTAATGGTGGTGCCGGCTGATCAGAAGGGCAGAGAGCATTTATATAGTTCCAGCTGGTGCTCTTTGATCAAAACTGGCCACGTCTGGCACAAGCTGGAGAGGACAGTTATCTGAAATTGTTGAATTCAACTCCTGGCAGTTGTAATGTGCCAGGTTGGAAGACGAGATGCTATTCCTTGAGCTTACATTCAGCTTTGTTGGAATAGTGTAAAAAGTCAAAGTTAGGGGTCAAAACGGGATGGAGAATGAAAGTCACAGAAGGAAACAGGAGAAGGTGTTGGTGGAGATGAATGAACCAGAGCATCATGGAGGGAAATGTTCCTTCAGAATTTTGAAAGAGGTGGGAAGGGAAAGATGTGTCTGGTGGTTGCACTACATTGAAGGTATCCAAAACCACAGACAACCATTGAATTGGAAACTGGTGAGGTGGAGGTTGGGGTTGAGGACAAGAGGAACTCTGGCCTTGGGCAGAGTAGCAGAACAGCAGGTGAGTGAATCATTGCAGAAAATAGTCAAGATTCTTGCATCTCCACAAGTGAACCCAGTCCCAAGACACGATAGATGTTACTTTACCTTTTCCCTTTCAGCCATCCAGGGATCCCCCAAGTACTGGCCAGTTCTGATGAAAGGTCGACACCTGAACCATAAACTCTGTTTCTCTCTCCACAGGTACTGCCTGACCTGCTGAATTTTTTTCCTAAGTTCTCTGTTTTATTTCTATTTTCTACTATCTGCAGTATTTACTCCGCTGCAGTGTCCCACAGTTGCAGTTCTTATGGTTCTTTTTTCTATCCTTCTTTTCTTTCTCCTCTTCTATTTCATTCATCTCCTTTTATTTAAATCTGCTTTAGATGAGTCATCTTTGATTACAAAGCCTTCACCACTGGTTCTCAGCAGGGTCCAATACCACTTGTGCAATTCAGTCTTTACCACATCATGGTCAATCCATTCATCTCTTCTAGATCTCTGCAACTTGAAGCAGGTTTACTTTCTAGTTTGGTCAGTTCAGATAACCTTAAACATTAACTCTGGTTCCTTCTACACAGTTTCTGCTTGACGATCTGATTATTTTCAGCATCTTCCATTTTTATTTCACAGTTCCAGCAGCTCGTTTCCCCGTCACATTATCTTGGTCACAGAAATATTACTGATTTAATACATGGACTCATACAATATAGAAGAAGGTCCTTCAACCCACCATGTCCATGTTGACTGTCATGCATCCATCTGTACGAATTCCAGTTACCAGCATTTGCTCTGTAATCTTCAATGATTCAATGATTCAACCATCTTCAATGGTTGACTCTCACCAACTTTTACAGATGCACCATAGAAAGCATCCTATCCGAATGTATCATGGCTTAGAACGGCAACTGCTCTGCCCAGGACCAACAAAACTGCAGAGAGTTGTGGACACAGCCCAGTGCATTACAAGACACCAGTCTCCCCTCCTTGGACTCTGTCTTTACCTCTCGTTGTCTTGGTGAAACAGCCAGCATAATCAAAGACACCACCCACCCAGGACATTCTCTCTTCTCTCCTCTTCCATTGGGTAGAAGATACAGGAGCCTGAAGGCACGTATCACCAGACTTAAGGACAGCCTCTACCCCACTGTGATAAGAGTATTGAACAGTTCCCTTACACAATGAGATGGACTATGACCTCACAATCTACCTTGTTGTGACCTTGCACCTTATTGC
>JARFYF010000060.1:18204013-18214104 GCA_030265395.1 Rhina ancylostomus | reverse complement strand
TAAATACCAATGTTCCACCAGTTAGCAAAATATATACAGATGTATAAAAACTTGCTTTCAATTTCTGTAGGCACACATAAATATTAAACTCTCCCCAGCCATTCAACCACAGTGTATTTGCACAGAATTGGTTTGCAAGGCTTTATTTATATATTTGAGGAGTAACTAGTATGTTCCAGACACAGTTCCCTGAAAGGAAGGATGGTGGTGGTACGAAAAGTGTCATGATGGATCCAGAGAAGTTCTTCAGAATTCTTCTCTCACCCTTGAATGTCCTTTTTTGTCCTTTATTGCGCTCTCTCTCTCTCTCTCTCTCTCTCCCTCTCTCTCTCTCCCTCCCTCCCTCCATCCTCTGCAACTTCAACTTTTTGTTTATGATGGACTAGATTATTTCCCACATCTGATAGAATGAAAATTCCTCACATTTCTGTGGTCATACAAAATCCAGTGCAAACATCCGGAGGGTTTTCTTCAATCCGTGGTAAGATGAGGTGAAGAGGTCTAATTGAGTTAACCTTCACTTTGCTCTTTCATACAAGTAGCCAAAGAACCAAGTGAAGAAGAGGAGATAACTTTAAAACAGTGAGATGCTCTGATCGAGAATACAACACCCAAAAGATTTAAAGCAGATACCATTGGACTTTCAGAACTATAGGGAAAGAACCATGGGAATGCATGGAACTATTTGGATAGAATATCCAGAGAAACATTGTGGGCCAGATGGCTTCTTGCACTGTATGGTTCTATAGAGCTGAAGTTACCTTGGATGGTAAAGCAAAGTATAACCAAGCAGTAAAAACAAGCTGCTGGAGGAACTCAGTGGGTCAGGCAGATTTGTGGAGGGAAATGGACAGTTGATGATTCGGGCTGAAACCTTTCATCTGGACTGCAGATGCTGCCTGACCCGCTGAGTTCCTCCAGCAGCTCATTTTTGCTCCAGGTCCCAGTATCTGCAGTCTCTTGTATATCCATATAACCAAGCAGTGTAGTTCAAGAATATCCCTTTGACTAATACCCAGCCCCAACTGAATTAGCTGATTTCAGTTGGGATTGTTACAACTGTGCTTTCAAATCTTTGTATTAGGAAAGGGAGAAACAAAATTCAGTTAGGATTTCTGCTCCTGATGTCTATCAAGTGGATTGTGCGAGTGTGCACAAGAGGTGGGTGAGAGATGTGATTCAGGTCTGGACTTAATGAATGTCCTGGAAAGAGGAGAAAACAGATGGAAAATATGGAGAAAGGTCAAAATAAACTGAATTCAGGTGCTAAATCTGTCATCACTGTGTCATGCTAACTCACACTAATATGCAATTCTATCCCTGTATGGAATTTAATGTTTGTATGATTAAGAGAAAAACAATTACCCACCCTTCCTCAACCTCCAAGCCTTGATAGTTAAATTCACCAAGCGATTACTGTCTTTAGCCTTGAGAATCTCAGCTTTGATTACCGTTCAGTTAAAAGTTGGTTGATTAGAATGGAGGTAATTTGCAGGAATTCAAAATTGAGTTTGTTTGCCATTGTGCTCTGAACCACTATTTATCCTAAAAATCAATACCACCGAACAATTTACTGGGCATTTGTTGAATTGTGCTTGTGGGAGCTTGCTGTACACAACTTGGTTGCACTGAATTCTAACATTACAACAGTGACTACTTTTCAAAAACTACTTAATTGGCTATAAAGTACATTGGAACATACTGAGGGCATGAAGAGCATGACAAAATTAAAAGCTTTTCACAACTGCAGACAAAAGAATTTTATCCTTAGGAAAACAGCATGTTCAACACTAATGCCATTAAAGGAAGCCATTTAGCCAACCATTCTTGTTCTAACCCTCAGCAATTTTTTCAACATTTCCCACTTTGATTTTGGAAGTTGCTATTGAAACTGTTTTCACTGCCTTTTAAAACAAGGCATTTTCGATTACAACATCTTACACAGAAGAATTCTCCTCATCTGCCCTCTTGGATTTTTTTTTCCAATGACCTTAGGCTCACTTGATACAATTTCAAACAAATGCAGTTTATAACTATTCCTGATTTAATCAAACCATCTTTTTGAGGCATCAGTGTTGGGCATTGAGGAGACATTGAGCTATTCATGACCTGTAGGCGCTTTATTTTTCTGGCCCATTTCTCTTCTGTTTACTGGGATAATTGCGCACAGATGGAACAGTCTGATGTATTATGCACGAGGCTCAGAAAGTGAAAACACAAGTCTTAGCCACAGGGAGACTCAGCAGGGTGGGATGGAGGCACTGGAATTTTGTTATGAATCCAACCATCCTTCAAGGATGAACTATACCTCTAATTAAAGAAATAGGACAAGGCAACCTGTTTGATTCATTTGTGGAGACTTGAAACTCCAGTAAGCAGGCAGGACTGGCCTTTAGGCTGTGCAGGGTGGGAGATCAGGTGAAGCCGGGGTTCAATTAGACAGCCCTTTGTTCATCACAGAGGTTGCACCCCCTACAGGGACTGTCATGAATGACAACTACTGTGGCTCAAATAAATGATGTTCTGCTCCTCTCTCAACAGCAACTTTATCTAAAATTAGATTTTACTTATTTTTCATATGCTAAAACATTAGCAATAATGCCAAATCAGGATCCCTGTGAAAAAGCAAAAATTGGGTAACAGACATTTGAAACACCTGAAACAAGCACTAGAATGAGACCTGCACAGTTTCTGAAGGGACCCCATTCATGTATCTCCTGAAACTTGGTGTCACAGTATTCAGAGAACAGCCACACACACTTTAGCTGCCATGGAGGAGATGGAGTCTGCAAGAGAGAGGTAAACAGATCCCACATTCACTGAAACAGACATACAAGTCCTGGTCAATAAGATATGTGTTCAGAGAAAGGTCCAGTGCTGGTTTTGTCAGGGTGGGCAGTAGGTACGCCAAGCTTACCATGAGTGCTGACTACAATAATCTTCTCCATGCGTGAGCATAGCCAGATAACAGAGCAACATTGAAAGAAGTTTCATGTCCACAGGAGATATGCCATGGTAATCTGTCCATCACTGTTTTATGTGGCAGTCCTTGGTCTTTAAGTGAGATGCTGCTCGTTGAGAAATGCAGAACTGTTGTAGAAAGGTGCTTAAGTAATTGGAGCAAGGATTCATTCATTCATTATTATTAGCATATGTGGAGATGTGAAGCAGAACCTGAGGGATTTTTATCCACCACCTTGGCTCCCCTGCCTGATTATTGGTGGATTATGTAGGTGATAATGATGGGAGTGCAGAGAACTTCACTTGACTTGCATTGAGACTACGATTTTCCTTAGGGGTAGCACCTTTATAGGCTCCTTTCTTTCTGCTGTGAGCCCCTTATAGCTTATGCCAACGATGCTTCATTCCTCTGCTTAGCTGTGAGATGCCGCTCTAAGTGGTGTGCAGTGTATGTATCTGGTAATCTTCTTCTTCCTCCTGGTCCTCTTCCTCTCACTGCCCTTCAGAGGTTGCCACATGGCCCCCTGCCACAAAGCTCTGCACCTCTTTGCTGATCTTCTTTCTGACACCAGCTACTGTCTACAGTATAATAGATTGTACAGCATGCATCAAACAACAAAATCTTCCCATCTGTGTTGTTTGTACTGCAGTACTTCCTTAGTTGACCTCACCTTCAGGAGACGATGACATTTTCCATATAGTGGTGTGGCACCTGTTTTGCCTGAGGTCAGTTGCTGTGGTTGGAGAGTGCACTGGTGTGAGCATCCAAGGAGACAGTGCCAGCTGGTGAAAATGTTCAGCACTGCAGATTGCCTCAATTTGAAAGAGTCATGTGTGCTTCTGGAAACAAAGCATGCATATTTAGGGAGCTCTTCTCATGATCCAAAACAAGCTTCTCATTAAGGGAGTGGAAACATTTCTTGTTGAAGAAAATATCTGGGTTCTTCAAGAAGCCTCTATGTTACATGAGTGCAGTCAATGGCTACCTGCACCTTTGGAAAACCATGAACACTGTTAAATCCCAGTGCCAGAGATGATACTTGTTCCTCACTGAATTCAAAGTAAATGAAATCATTTTTTGGTGAATATAATGTGTAGGTGATCTCTCTGATGCAGCACATTGGGAAACCTAGCAGAGAGCAGTTGTATTCATGAGGGAAAAGTCCTGTGGAATGGAGGTTAGCGGTCATTGTAATCTTAACATCTATGGATTGAACAATCCATGAATGTGAGGAAGGCTTGGAAAATCAGTGACGACAGCCTTGGATAACCTGAGCCTGTGAATGCATGAAGTGGTATCTCTGAAACCTCTTTGAGAATAGGTTCTTCACTGAATGGCATGTCTTTGTTTCCTCCCAAGTGGTCAGTCTTGGTCATAACAACCTCTCCAGTCATGGAGTATTGCTGCATGGTGTTACTACTTGGGAACATATGGAACGAGTAGTTAGGCTGATAAATGCTGGATAAAACACTCCCTTAAGCACACTCTGTGGATTTTGGGAGGCATCTGAGTAACATGCAGTCAATTCTGACTCTGCCCAGTCAAGTCTTTTGATGTCAACAGAGTGTCCCTTTAAACAACAAAAGGAATAAAAACCCATCCTGTTTGCTTCTAGTTCTGCTCACTGTTGCATGAGGGTCATGGTTTTGAACTTTGACCTCCAATTTATGTTGGTATGGATGGAAATGGGTGTTGTGCACATAATGACACTGGTAGGTGTGAGCCTGATGCCAGTAAAAGGTCAGTGACACTAACTTGGATGGATCAGAGAAGTGCCCGATCCAATTTTGAGATTGGCATGATTTCACTTGGAAACTGGTGCAATCTATCCCAGGTGAAATCAAACCATGCATAATTAGTGCCTAAAAATGGAAGCTACACCAATCAGTTTGTTTTTATGTAGCACCTTTAACTCTACACTCGGCCCCAAGGCACTTCACAGGAGCACTATAGGTAAATGTCACATCGAGCTTTGTTGGGAGGTCTGCATATCAGAGGTGCTTAATATTGTGAGTGTTTTTGATGGAGTGAAAAACTCTTTCCTCCAAGCTTTAGTGCAAAGGCTGGCTGTGTTTTGCAACACATCACCTGAAAGAATGGTAGAATCAAATCCACGGATGTTTCCATTGGAAATTAATTAGAAAATAAATAATTTTCAGAGTCATGGGAAGGGAGAATAAATGGCAAAGCTCTTTCTAAAAGTTGGCACAAGCACAATACTGCTCAACCTCCTGCCAACCTCACCTTCTCTACTGAAACATCCTTTGATTATGTGAGATACTAGAGCAGGTGAGCCATGGCTTGGTCGAAGAGGGAGACTTTAAGGAGCACCTTAAAGAATTAGAAGTGAGTTAGAAAGGTGAGAAGATTATAAGGGGGAATTCCAAAATTTGGCACTTAGGCAGTTGGAGTCATGGTTGCAAAGAAAATAATGCATGCACTAGAGAGTATTGTGCATATAGGGGTGGAGTTGAAAAAATGTGATAGTGACCACTAGGGAGTAGTTATAGTGTGGTGGCACTGCATACCTTATTGAGTTGCATTACCGAACCTAGGGACCTGACAAATATACGGAAGGAAGAACAACTTGCCACAAAAATATATCTAGAAACATTTCTCTCAGCAAAATCAGCTTCACTTTAAATTATTACACTGATCTTCAGTTCTCAATAAGGACACCAAATTTCCAAGATTGTCCTGCAGTTTCCAGAAATTAAAGGATCACCTCTGAAACTCTGCTGCCAGGATAAATATACAGAAACATTAAAAAAAGGATATATCTTTTTCATATAAATGAAGCTAATGATTAGGAATTCATGCAACCATAGTTGGCAACTCTGATTAGGGAGTGACTGAGTTCAAACCATGGCCCTGTTGTCCTTTTGAACTCAATAGCCCTGGGGGGGCTCAGCAGCACACAGCATGATTACTAAGAGCATGCCTTTGTTACACAACACAAAGCTGAAAGGAGGTGGCAGAAGAGGTGGGAGAGGGTAGGGGGTGGAGAAGGTGGCGAAACTGTATATAAAAAATAAGCATGAAAAATGTTTCACCGTCTTCATCTATCTCGAGATTATTTCTCAGAAGGTCAAAGGGCAAAGTGAGTTGCCAACAATGACTGGAACATCCCTACAAGTTTGCTGACATGACTTCTTACCTCCCGGCTGGCCTCCCTATACTTTGGCCATAGGGTGCTTTGGAAGCTCCTCCATTTGTGAAGAATGCTTTATAATTGCAAGTCCTCCTTACACTTAATATTCAGCTCCTTGCACTCAATCTTAATATCTCTGTATCCACAGATAGGGTATGTTCAACTTCATAGAAATATAGAATTAAATCTTATACAAGGTCCAAGATTTGCAACAATCCAATAACCAACAACAAAAAGTAGGTACATAACTAGAAATATGATATATTATTTAATAATATAGAGCAGGAAGAATGGTGGAGCACAACACCTTCATAATTCCCTCTGAGCCACTCAGTAACCAGAGTTGGACATACATCATTGTTCTCAGGCCAGAACCTTGTATGTCCCTCCCTATCAATACCATTGGAGTATCTTTACCATGCAGACTACAACTGTTTAAGAAGGTGCCTTATTGCCACAGGGTGAGCAATAAATGTCAGCCTTACCAGCATTGCCAACATCCAGAAAGTGACTGTTTTAAAGTGGTATTCAGAAATCAAATCATACTGTATCACATTTACATTATGTTACATACTGACCACTGGCCCAATAATTAATGTCAATGGCCCTTCACTGAAGGGAATTGCGCCCACTCCCATATCGCCATGTTGAGCAGTGGATTTAAAAGTAAGTTAATCGTATGTTTTATGAACAATTGAGTATGTTTGTTTAGAAACATTGTACTAATGGGACAGTTTAGGGAGGACTAGGGGCTCTCAATCTCAAGTAGTGTATAACTCAATCTAAGTTGGCTGTTGGGAGCTTGTTTTGCCAAGGAACAGTGGAACCCTGGCACAGAGGTTTCACTGAATTCCTTCATGCAAGAACTTGACGGGTTCTGGCTGGAATGGAGGTCTCCTCAAGCCAGAAGGAAGCAATTGATAATCTTGCCCAAAAGGGACTCCTGGACTAATTTCCATTGCCTTAGGTAGCCAAAAAAGAATTATTAACTTTGCCCCCCTATTTTGACACTTTTTAAAATACTTTCCCAAGAGATTACATGGTTTGAGTGCAAGTATGTGATGTACAAGACTTCAAATCTGTACAGCTCAGGTTGGAAGGAATGAAGAGCCTTTTCCTATATTCTTCATAAGTTGCATGTTGTTGATGCTTTCTCCATCACAAGGAATCCATTATTCTATATGTATAAACCACTCTTACATCTCAACAATATTCCAAACTGGAACTCACTCTCAAGTACCTACCACTCGATTGCTTCAATGCTATAAGCCTTCAAATGCTCCCAGACATCTATAATAAATATAAACTAGATTCCAACCTGTAACCCACTGGCAGATTTTAGTTATTCTATATATAAACCAGTCTTGTCTCAATGAAAATAAAACTAGTGATGTATGGAAGATGATGAAGGTGGTGAACAAACAGGGCCACAAATTGCCCCAATACATTTGGGTTTATGCAATCATGCAAAGATATTTGCACATTACATTATGGGCATATGTGTGACCCCTTCTAAAACTGGCCAATTTCAATTCCTACACATGATCCTGCTCCTACTTTTACTCATTTCCCTGACTGTGTAAAGTTGTCATGGAATGTTTACACTGTTCTAATGTGCAGCAAACACTGCAATGACTTGAAATGGCAGATGTGACCTTTATATTAGTGAACCTTTAAATAGCATTTATGTTGAATGGTCTGATAGTTATCATTAAGAACACACTGAGTTCCAGATGTCTGCTCAATTGCAGGTATTATACTACTTGAGTGCCTTAACTATATTCCTTTCTGTAACACTGCATCTTCTACTCTTACTCATGTGTTCAAATGATCTCAAAACTGGAATTCCTTACATGTTCCCACTTCCTCTCACATTCAAAACTCAGGCTTGATGTCCCTAATTATTAATTCTAATTTACCTTATCTTCTTTTCACTCTTGGTGCCGTCTTCCACAAGGAAATTTAATATTTCTCAATTAAACAGAGCCAGGTATCTGTGCACTGGCATACAAGCATCACATAAGAGCACCAATTCTCATACATGTCGTGGCACAAAGAAACATACACCTCAGACAGGCACTTTACAGGCACTCAGGTATGGCAGACCACAGGCATGCTCACAATAAATTTATATGCACTATGGATGCAGAGTGACATAATGTGAATGCATGCATACACACACTAAATACATCAATTTATGTTCATGTATGTGCATGCATGCACACACATGCTACCATATGTATAAAATAATAAGAACAAGCACATGCAAAAGCAAAGGCTCATCCCCAACAAAAAACAGGCACACTCATTTCAGTTTTCTGACTTAGGTGATTATTTTGTTTCAGATAATTCCATGCTCATCTTAACACAATCTGAATCAATATTTCCTGGTTTATTTATCCTGCACCTTCACGCTTGATTTTGCACTCATCTAACTCATACTGCTTCAGACCTCTCTCACTGAGATATACTTTCCACCTCAAGCTCACAAGGTGGTTTATTCCGTTTTAGAAAATGAATGCCTTACTTTCCTTGTAACTGAGAAATGTGGCCTGCCTAGATCTCTTCTCAAAAGCAAACTGCATTTATATAGCATCCTCAAGGTGGTGACAATATCCCAAATCAGTTCTAGAGTAATATCAGACAACAAACTGACACCAAACCACTTATAGAGATATTATGTCGGGTGTCCAAAAGCCTAGTCAAAGAGGTAGGTTTTAAGGATTAATGTTCAGGACATGAATGAGGTTTGGGGTTTGATGAACGAATTCTAGAACTTAGGGTCTCAGTAGCTGAAGACTTGGCTGCTAAATGCTAGAGCAATGAAAATTGAGAATGAGTATGAGGCCAGAATTTCATGGAGATCTTGGAGAGTTGGAGCACTAGGGGAGGTTATAGAAAGAGCGAGAGGTGATAGTAATGGAAGAATTTAACATTGATAGGGTGCCAATGTAGATCAATGAGCACACGGTTGAGTCCTTCTTCCACATTATACTGAGCAACAGAAATTAATTATGATATTGTACAGGACCAGAAAAGGGCAGTCAAGTTGGTTCATTCATCAGTCCCTGTTCTCTCTTGTTACACATTCCCTTTCCCTATATGAGGTAACTATACCTGTACTGTCCGTTTTGTTCTGAGCATGACTTTCTCTCCCCACTTTGTGAGGACGTCAAACAACTAATGAATGATCTCTTCAAACACGTTCCTTAGAACCTTGGAGAGTTTAATGAGAAGCTTCTTTGTTCTGATTTGAAGGCTGCCATTGCTGGTTGAACATAATCCTGGAGGTTTTATCATATGACCTCTTACCTGCGGCCATGTTTCCCAATCAAACTGTCCTCCTCCATCACAACAGCCAGCCAGAATTGGCAACTCTAATTGGGAATTGACAATGAATACCACCAAAATGTCCTCAAAATCCAACCTGTTGGTACAGGTCCTACAACATGATTGATTCACAACAAGTAGTCCCACAGAGGTTGGTTGATTTTTAATGGTCCATCGAGTGATAAATTGACTGCCACATGAAGGCAGCTCACCAGAGGTGACAACTCAGGATTGGCTACTCCTGAGAAAACAGATGCTGTAATATTACAGAACACTGCCATAGGAACTTGGAGGCCTCAGATTTGTATTCTGGTCAATGTGGGCAAGATTGCATTACCTATATCTGGATCAATTTCAAGCAATAGTTCAATATCTGGACACTCCGTGCTGCAGACCACAATGTGATGAAATTTCATTTGACTCCCTGATGCCCTGGTCCCTGATTAAAATCCAAAAGGGTTCCTGCTAATCCACTTGCAGCAAATTCCTGTGATGATATTTTGGAATCTTGAGTAGCTCTCTGAGAATGTGCAACATTGATCAAAGACTTGGAGAAACTCCCTTAAAAGTGAGCAGAGGTAAACTTCACAGATACTACAAGTTGAAGGTTAACTTTACAATAACCTGTTGGAATGGTTCAACTATGGG
>JARFYF010000060.1:18187893-18198703 GCA_030265395.1 Rhina ancylostomus | reverse complement strand
GTCTGAGAGCAATTCTAATTGAACAGCTGGCTGGTGGTCAAGCTTTAAGTGCTGCTCAAGATGCAGCCCAAGTCGAGGTAGGTTTATAATTTACATGAACATAAAATACTTAATGCAGTCCTTGTGTTGCCAGTGCTGATGGCTCTCCCAGAATCTTTCATCCCTTGGCTTAATTTACGAATAAGGTTTGAAATTACAAATATCACTCATCACCAAAACTTGCAAGTGGTAACAAACTATTATAAACTAAGGCAAGTCCCGAGTGCAGCATTTTTCATATCAAAGAGTTTCTCTTGGCATTTATGTTAACTGTAGATTACCTGCACCCTGCACAATGCTGCTGAATATTAATGCAAAATGAGCAAGGGTCTTTTTCCCAAGAGTTGCTCCCTACATTGTAAAGACATTTTATATGTTCATAGTGAAAAAAAACTGGTGTTATAATTGTTTAGAATGCACACAAAACACACTGAAACATACACACAAGCACAAAGGCATACACAGCCACATATCCAGAAACACAACAGAGGCACAGACACAAAATGTACAGAGCTACACACACACACACACACACACACACAGAAACATACAAAAGTGCACTAACGAATTTGATTTTAGATAGAAATTTCTCATGTTTATTTGCTGTAACCCTGTGCATTCAGCAACTGAGGTAAATGGACAATAACAGAAAAATTGATTCCACACAAAGCCTTCATTCGTTTCGAGAATTTTATTCCTCTCTCCTTTTATCCTCTAATTCTGCCTTCCTCCTCCCATCCTCCCTACCCCTCTCCTCTGCTGCCTGTCTCATTCTCTTTCTGCATTCCCCTTTGCCAACAACTCCCTGGTGCTGAGCGAACTCATCCATCAAGGCCCTGCCTTCAATTAAAGGCACCGCAATGAGATCGATGAAATGCAATAAGAAAAAGCTTTGCATTTCTGTACTTTATTAATTCGCTGACTAGCTCCAGCCATGAACGTGACACCAGCGATTAAACATTCAGGCGAAGGGGAAAAAAGGACTGGGTTGGGGTGGGGGGCGGTACTGGAGGTTAAACAAAGAGACGTGCTTGAAAGAAAACAAGGATTCTGCAATGTGGGGGGAGACTCAGCAAAAGCCCACGTCTGCCTCCGAGCTCCATGGACCGGAGCAGGGTGAGAGGAAGTTAAAGTCAGCCCGCCCCTCCCCGAGTGCTGATTTATTTAATGTGAAGCTCCACCTCCCACCGCTCAAACCCCCTGGGGTCGTCTGACAGTCGCGAAAATGAAACTTGCAGGGAACGCAACAAAAAAAATCCATCTGGGTGTAATTTATTTTTATCCCTCTCAACATCAATGTCAAGTTCCCTGATAACACGATCAATAACCTCCCCACAGAAACCTTCCCACAGACACTCACCCCACCCCCTGCACAAACACAGTTCCCGGGACCCCCACAGGGAGGTCAACGGGGGCAGGGTTGAAATGACCAATGTGCCAGATCAGAGTTTTTTTTAAATGTGTCTGGAGAAGCAAACTATATATAAAAGCAGAACTGCCTGTCGCCGACTCTCCCGTCTGTATTTACACTTAGCACCAAGAGTTCAAATTTCACCTATTTCATCTGCTGCATTTCGGGCCGGACTGTTAATAGCAGCGACATACAAAGCAATGTGGCAGAGGCACAGACTGCCTGCAGAACCCTGGGCACACAGCACTTTCCTTCAAACACACTTCAACCTTTCTTTGTCTTGACGCATGGAAATGGAGTCTTATTAAGGAGTGAATCCATTGCTCCTTACTCGGCCCCATCTTTTTATTTCTCCACTCTTCACCTTCTCTCTCGCCCTGCCTCAGTCTCGCCGTGTCTTTCTCTGCCTGTCTCTGTGTGTGTGTCTCTCTCTCTGTTCTTCTGTGTCTCCCTATCTCTGTCCCTTCGTGTGTTTGTCTCTCCGTGTCTCTCTCTGTCCCTTTTTGCTCTCCTTTCTCCTCGGCCTCTCCGCTGCTTCTGGTCCAAATATTTCCCCCCTCAGCCCCCTCTCTCTTTCTCCCTTCCTTCCTCTGTTTTGCAATGTTTCTAACCATTTCAAACCCAATCCCACTCTCTCTATTTTACCTCATTGTTCTCTTCCATTTGATCTTTGTTTCGCCCAGGCTCGGTATCAGGCTGACGCCTCTATCGCTGACCACATCTCTGCTTCTTCCCCTCCCCACTTTCTCTCTTCCTCCTCATCTTCTCATGTTTCTTTTCTCCCTCCATTCCTCAGCCTTTGTGTCCCCCCCCCATTCCCCGTTTCTCCCCATAATTTCCAAAGAATAAACTGCCCTTCGTTTGATGGTTCGTGACAATTCCAATAATTTGGATTCTTTTATTTGTGAATGGCGGAAACGGTGCATTCGTTAACTGTGATTGTTAGAGAAAAATAAACCGAGAACGACTGCAGCCACTGATCTCACACACGCTCCCTCCTCGGTGACATGCGATGGTTTCGCTTTAAGGAGACTGGACCAAGTCTGAACTGCAGCAACGCAGACTGCATCACTGCGGAATACAGAGGGTCAACCGTGCAAGAGAAGAATAAAGGTCATTATACTGGCAGGAATGCGCTTTGGGCGGCTGATTTGTCATTCTCCGTTACTGGGGGGTGGGTGGAACGAAGGCGGTGTGACACACCACACCGTTCCTGCGAACAGCACGGAAGGAAAACGAATCTTTAAATCTGGTTTAACTAGTCTCTTTTCCTCAAATATTTTGACAAATGCAGGCAAAAAAAAAACCCAGCCTTCAGTGCTCGACTGCCGGAGGGGAAACCCTTCCAACCAGACCATCTGGTACAACTCCTCTCCACGTTGCACCGCAGCCTCAGATGGCTCTTGTAATTTTCTTGCCGGGCGAGGCTCTCGGCTTCTGCTCCTTTCTCTCTCTCCGGTGGACAAAGGCTAACAGGCGCTGCATTCATCCGGAGAATCAAGTTTATGTGAGAACTGCCTCATCTCCTGACCCCGCATTTGCATTTGAATTAATGATAAAATGCGAAAGTGAAAAGCTGTTCTCGCTGGGCGAAGGACATCATGTAGAAGAGCCCCAGACAAGGGTCTCAATGCTCTGGGACCCTAACTGTCTGCCTCTGGTATTTAGCGGGTCTAATCCTTTAGCCATAAGCAAACACGGTATCTTAATTCTCCAGCAACTAGGTTCTCCAACTTTGCGTCGGCAACTCTCAACTCTGCACCCTTCCCCCACGTCTTGTCAACCAGCCAATATTATTCCTCTTATTTTCTGCGCTGTAACACTAACACAAAAGAGTGAGGAGCCTCCAGGGGACATATCATCTACATCCTGCTCCTAATGGGAATCCCACACACAACTATCTGTGTGGACCAAGTGGTCCAGGAACCACCTAGTACAGCACAGGTTCAGGAGGAGCCCTCACTATGTGACCAGTACACACTCATCCATCTCCCAGGAGGATGCCCATCTCACGAAACCCAACAAGCTCATTCTCAACCTAAAGGAAATCCAAAAGAAGTCTGGTTGGAAGATACTCCCTTTGTTTTACACGTCTGTACCCCCTTCTCCCCGACGGAAAACTGACCTGTATTTCTCTTGCCCAGTTCTGACGAAGTGTCCCGGACCCGAAACGTTAACTGTCTCTCCTTCCACAGATGTTGTCTGACTTGCTGACTACTTCCAGCATTTTCCATTTTTTTTCACTCTCACTTTATTCCTTTCACATCCCCTTGTTCCCTATTTCACATTCTGTCATGTTTTGTGCAGAGACCAACCCTTACTTTCTTTGTTTCATACTCAGACCCTCCATTTCACCTTCCCCAGCATTCACTCACCTGTTTTCTTATTCCCAGTTTAATTTCTCAACCTCACACTAATATTTACAAACTGCCTCACTGTGGCATACACTCTCACAGTTGTGCACAAACTCCTCTTATATAACAACATTCTCTGACACACATGTATGTTATGCGTACATACATTCCTCTCAGTCACACACATTATATCTCCCCGTCTCGTACAGACACTCATATTATCTCATGCATGTATTAACATACAAGCACTCTCACACTCATAAACATACTTTCACAAGCAGTCTCATACTTCACACATAAAACGACAACTCTATTTCATGCTCTCTCTGTCACACACACTCTCTCTTCCCCCACCATCTCTCTCCTACTGCCTCACTCTCTCCACCACACACCCTTGCTCTTTTTTTCTGTATTTGCTTTGCCACACGAGGAGCCAGTAAAAGGTCACCAACCATATTTATATCTCCACACATAAGCAAAATCTGATTTCCTCCAATTCTTCACCTTCTGCTGTTGGCCAACCAGCATTGAACTGAAACAACAGAACAAAGTCTATTTGGTTTGAACACAAACATAAATTTCCTGAGCTTTTGACAAATGGGTGTTAAATAAGGATGTAAGACAATCGAATTCTTCAGCATCCTCAGGTATAATTTGGAGACCAAAGTTTTCTCTCATTGGCACTGATTACCGTAATATCCTCCGGCTTCACATGCCTCCAGCAGCTCTGCATTTCATCCAAGTCTGGTCTTTTCTGCATCTCAAATTTTAATCAGCATTGCTGGCTGCTTCTTCAGCTGTCTCAGCTGCAAGCTTTTCAAATTCTACCCCCACCCAAAATGCTCCACCACTCTTCCTCCTTTAAGACTATCCTTAAAATCTTCTCATTTGACCAAGTTTATGCTCATCTGCCTTGGTAACTTATATGGTCCAGTGTAATTTTGTTTGCTAATGCACTTATGAAGCATCTTACAAAATAAAGATGCTGAAACATAAACCAGATATCAAAATCTGACCTTAACCCTAACTTGCTCAACAGAAATGAGTTGGGTTCAGATCCAACTCCCATTTTATATTCTGCCTTTTCTACACTCCATTAACACTGGGTTTTTCATCCAAATTTCCCACAATTTGCTGTGTCAGTTGGATTTAATTGGGGTCTGAAAAATTTGATTTTACTGTTGAAAAAAATCACTGCCACTTTTTTCCACCATAATTGATTGTCTAAATCAAAATATCTTAATGCAAGTGAGATCATGCTTTTACTTTCATGCACAATAACGTAGCTTGGTGTCAGTTCCAGGAAAAATTCTGATCATTATCTGAGTACCGTTATGGGATCTTGCTGTGCACACACACCAGTTACAATGTTTGCTTCAACACCACAGCAATTAAACTTCATAAAATATTTCATCGGTCATGAAGTGCTTGGGGATGTCCTGAAGTCACGAGGGGCCTTCTAGAAACATGTGTCTATTTTTTCTTCTTCATATTTATGATTGAAGAAAGAGAATTTATTTAAGGTCATTTTTAATTCATTTAAAACATCCCTTGCTGCAGATTCTAGCTAGTTTTAATTTAAGCAACATCAAAACTGTGTGGATGTTAAAGGGCTGAATGTGAAAACATTGTTTAATGCAAATTTTGATTTAAAATAATAAGCCTGCACCTCCAGTACCTATGAATTCATAATCCATCCTTAAGTTAAAACGCTCAGAGTGTTTTTTAGATATTCATTTAGTGCACTAAGGGAAAATGCATGATTTATGCCAGAGCCTAACCCAAAAGCACTTGCTGTCTTCATGCCTCTCATTCATTACAGAGACAGAAGCCTGAGCAGGTCAGACGCAGACAATGAATTTCAATAGCCTGTCACAAAGGCCATCCCATAATGCCAAAAGGAATTTTCTGAAGAAAGATCTTTGCCACCCAGATATATGGTCTGCTATCTGATCATCCTTTCAGCCGTTTGCAGATTTCGCCTCCCTCTTGGTAACCTTGAGGAATGAGCAAGACAATTAAACAGGTTTTGTTTCTCCTGAACATTCCTGAAAGACATCGACTTGGTCGATCAATCTCCCAACTCATTTAATACCACTGTCAGGGCTGAGGATGGAAATGATCTATTGTGTTGATTGAGCACTTACTGTGGAGTGCAGTGGAGAAAAAAGGGCAGATGCATCTTAAGTCTCCTCCATCTCAAGTCCTTGATACCGAGACATTGGCTCCCAAATGCTTGGGCCAAATTAGAGAAAGTCTGCCGCATTGACCCATTTACCTTCATAGATTTTTATTTTTTTTAAGCCTTTAATATGATTACCTTTGTGGCTGTGCAGATTTTAGAGACATACCATGAACTAATTGAATGGTGGAACAGGCTCAAGAGGCTGAATGACCTAATCATATGTTCCTGTCTTGTTTTAGCAAATCTGCTTGAGTGAATTTAATGAAAGGAGTTAATGGCGAGGTAGGTTAGTGAGAGACACTGGATTGCTTCACCTGTTTCAGTTTTCTTCCTCTTATACCTGAAAACACCACCTCTTGCAAGGGCACGGCTTCACAGGGAACATGGGCTCTAATGAAGATCACCCAGATGGTATTCTTCCAGAGGACTCAGTAAATTGCACTTACACCTCTCAGTCTGGAATTATGGTTCCAGTTTGAGTTCAAGATCAATCCTGACAATCCATGTAGTTCATTAACAGTGCTGCACTGTCAAAGATGCTGTCTTTCAGGTACCACATTAAATTGAGACTCTCTCAGGTGGTCCTAAAAGATTTGAGGGATTCTTTGAAGAGAAGAGGTGTTATTGTCTATTTTGTTGACCAATACTTATTCCTTGCCTGGTCACTATAATATTACTGTTTATGAGACCTGGCTGCAAGAAGAGGGGTTAGATAGTCTAAGGTGTGATTTGAAGGGCAGCACAACATGGTGGGCTGAAGAGCATGTATTGTGCTGTATTGTTCTATGGTTCTGTGGTTCTAAAATTAATTGCTGCATTTCCTAGATCACAACATTGACTGCACTTCAAAAGTAATTCACAGGGATGTCCTGCAGTCATGAAAGACTGCTATAAATATAAGTTTTTCTTTCACATGTTATCAAAACTACCACACCCGCTTAGGGCCCCAGAAACACCTTGCACTCAGAGGCCTGGGCTCCATCAACCTCCCCAGCTGTCAACTTACGTTAAGTTCAGAAGTGCAAGAGCTCAGTGAACTGTGTGACCCTGAGCTCAGCTTCCTCTGATCTGTCAACAAGACAGCTTCTCCTCATCTTGGGAACACTGCTCTTCTGTGGTCTCTCCCCACAATACATTCCTCAGAGCTAGGATGCTTATTTAATCTTTTTGTGACCTCACCTGGGCAGTCTTCTGACCTCCAACCAACCTAAAATCCAGCAGTTCTTGAGTCCTTTACACTCATTCTTGAAAAACTACATGGACCTCTTCTGCTCCAAAACCAATTTATAAGGCATCTTTAATGTATTAAAATACCCCAAACCAATTTACTGGAGAGATTATCAGACAGAACTTGACAGTGAGCCACAGAAGCTGAGGTGGCAGAAATTAAGCAACATCTTAGAGGAAGAAATAGAGACATTGGATTCCAAAGTTACTAGCCTAGGCAGCTGAAAGCACAATGCCATTAGTGGAACAATTAAGTTCATGGTTGCATAAAGGCTACAACTGGAGATATGCAGATAACTGTCAGCCAACAACACACAGCCCTGTCCTCTTGTGACCTCTTCTGTAGATTCTTGGCAATCAGCAGCTATGTGCCTGTAACACATCCTCTTAGAGTCTGGGCATTCCTTGTTTCCTACTCTCATGGCTTTACCTCTGGTGGCTGACAATGCTGGTGTCCACCAAAATAACCTTTGTCATTTTAAGAAGCTTCTGTATCTTCATTCCACATTGTTGTTCTTGTGCGCATGACTGCACATTTGGTATTGTACAAAATGTGAAAATCTGTGGAGTTTTAAACTGAAGCAGACATTGTAATTGAATTATACTGCACAGAAGTAGCAATTCAGCCCATATTGCCTGTGTCAGCTCTGTGAGAGAGTTAACCAATTAGTCCTGTTCTCAAAGCTTTTTTCCTGCACATTTTTCCAATTTTATGTCGGGAAACAATTCCTTTTGAAAAATTACCAGTGAATTCGCTTTCACTACTCTTTCAATTAGCATATTCTAGAATAATAACAACTTGCAGCATCAAATTTATTCTTTTGCACCCTACATCTGGGAGTTTTGCCAAAAATTTTATGTCAACATCCATTAGTTACTGACTCTTTTGCCAATGGAATCTGCTCTTCTCTGTCTATGGTGTCCAAATTCCTCATAATTTTGATCATTGTTATTTAATTCCTTTAACTTTCATGATGCACCTTTAGTCTTCTTGGTGCAAGGAAAACACCCCCAGTTTCCCCAACAGACGGAAGTCCCTCCTCCCTGATAATATTCGATAAAATATCCTGTGCATCCTCTTCTAGATCTTGACTTCTTTCCTGAAGTGCAACTTGAAAATGGATACTTATCTTTCATTTCAGCCCTTGTGGTTAGAATTTTCCCCTCAGGCACCTAACTAATAGGATTACAAATATGCACATAAAAAATTGTGCAAAATTTGTGCAGCTTGCCCAGCTGTTGTCAAGGTGACATATCCATGTCAGTATAAGAATAAAATAATTTCCTTTAAATATACAATATATGCACAATAACAGCTTGCAGTTATACAGCACCTTTAATGTAATAAAATATTCCAAAATGCTTAAGCAACAACAACTTGTATTTATATAGTACCTTCAAACACAGCACAATGTCTGGAGTTGGTCCAGTATTGGTAAGTGAAAAATTGATGATGACTCATATAAGGAGATATTTGGGCAAATGGCAAGCTTGGTCAACGAGACAGGCTTTATGGAGCATCTTTAAAGATGGAAGGAAAGGTAGACAGGCAGAGAGATATAGGGAAAGAATTACAGACCTTGGCAGCTGAACAATCGACTGCCAATAATGGAGCCATTAAATGATCAAGATGCCAGAATTGAAGGAGCACAGAGTTCTTAGAGTGAGTGAACTGGGGTGGTGACAAGGGGGTTGTTCTAGGGATGGAGAAGATTAGAGAGATAAGGAACAGGAAGGTCATGGAGGAATGCAACAAAGATAAGAATTTTAAAATTGAGATACGACGAACAAGGAGTGAATGTAGGTCAACGGTAATAAATTAATTGCTGTCTCAGCTCATAAAGTCATAGAACAGCACAGCACAGGAGGAGGATATTTAGTTTACTGGCTCTGAGGCTGTTCTTTCAAAGAGCAACCGAGACTCACTGTCT
The DNA here is from genome assembly GCA_030265395.1 of Rhina ancylostomus. Lineage (NCBI taxonomy): Eukaryota > Metazoa > Chordata > Chondrichthyes > Rhinopristiformes > Rhinidae > Rhina > Rhina ancylostomus. Next base: position 18,189,556 of record JARFYF010000060.1, on the reverse strand, counting down.
GCTACTTTCCTATTATCCCTGGAATATTAACCAATTTCTCTTTGAAAGCTACCATTGCATTTGCTTCCATTATTCTTTTATGGAATATATTCCAATCCTGTAACTTGTGATAATAATCCCGTGAAGTACTTTGGATGTTTCACAATGTTAAAAATGCAATATAAATGCAATTTGCTAAGGCATGAAGAAAAATGCTTCTTCTTGTGTCCGCCAGTCAACTGGCAATCACCTTAATTCTGTGGCCTCTGCAGACACTGGCTAGCGATCTATTCATCTAAACCCCTTATGAGTTAAACCTGTCTATCAAATCTCTCCTTGACCTTGAACTTATTTTGCAGTCACAATTAAAAGATGACACTCTGGACCATTTGTGCCTTATAGCAAATATCTATTCTTCAGCTAAGCAAATATTATAAACCATAAAGGTTCTTGTCTGCTGGCTGAAATCTTGTACTTCCCATTAGTTCCACAAATTGTCAACAAGAAAATTATTTTTTTCTAGATACCTGTTATTCTCTATTTTTGGGATCTCTCTGACTCTCTGATGACCCACTGTTCTCTCAGAAAGCTCTCTGTAGATGGAAGATCGCTCATCAATCTCCATGGCTTTGGGTTATCTAACACATCTCACTCTATTTCTAAGTACCGTCAGTGCATCAGACAAGGGACAGTTTATCATCTGCTCTCCCAGCCACTTTAGCACTTGAGAGACAATTTCCTGATTGCTCCTGGTGAGGCCTGATTGATCTGACGGTGCCTTATTTGTAACTGAGTACCCCTCCAGTATCAGTGCTTTCTCAAAGAAAAGAGAGAGAAAATATACTTTTGTAGTGTCAGCTCGGTTTGGAAGACGGGTGGTTTGCAAAGCAATCAGAAAGGGATATTTATGTTTCCATAGCAACCAAAACCTGCAATGCAAAACAGGAATTCAGGTTTTCTAAGTAAGACCAAGAAAAGATTCTAGGTGATTAGAATGCTCCCAAGTGCTTTTGCTTCAAACCTTTGAAGGACTGCAAAGCCATTGCCTGAAATATTTTCCTCCTCTTTTCCTCCAAAGGAGCTGACAACTTCCCTACACTGAACTTATCCTCTGTTCTCACCAGCTGTGTGTTTGTAGTCATCCTCATTATCGCCTCTGAATCAGAAGGTTTTGAGATGTTTCATTCCGGGAAATTTGAGCATATGACCCAGGATGATACTTCAGTACAGTACTGAGGGAGTGCTGCACTGTTGGAGAGATTGTCTTCTGAATCAGATATTAAACTGATACCTCCTCTGTTCATTCAGATGTAGTATTATTGAAAGAAGAGGAGGGGTCCTCTCCTCATTACCCTGACCAATATTTAACACTCAACCAAACTCAGCTCCCCACCACAAAAACACAGGTTATTTGCTTTTGTCAATTGCTGCTTTTAAGCACTCGTGTGCACAACAATGTCAACACTTTAGAAGTATTTCATTGAGTGTAAAGCAACTTTGGATGTTCTGAAGTCATGAGAGGAGCTATAGAAAAGTAAGCTGTTTAATTGGGGTGACTGGAGATAGAGATTTATCTTGAAGAGTGCAAGTTTGAGCTAACTTTTTCCTGCCCCAGCTCATCGGCAGAGTCTGACTGTAGAGCAGCTGCCACAGATTAATTCTGTTAACTCAGTCCAGGCTGCAG
>JARFYF010000060.1:18155324-18168991 GCA_030265395.1 Rhina ancylostomus | reverse complement strand
TTGGTTGCTATACTTTCAAAATTACAACAATGACTACACTTTTAAAAATGTGCTTTGCTGAATCTTGAACCATCCAAAATACTTATCTAAAAGGCAAGTCCTTACTTGAATACAACAATATCATTCCTCCATCTTATGTTACAAAGACTGTTATGGCCATGATGTATTTTTCTGTCCTGAATTCCTCTTCCCATCCAACCTCCATCTCTCAGACTGCTGGGAATTTCATGGATATAAGCTGCCCTCTGATACATTATCCAAGAGGCTATTCCACATTCTTGACCCTTGACATTAAGTGTTGGAAGTAGATCAGTTCTGGGAGATGCAATGGAATGGGTGACCAAATTCCTAGCCCTCAACATCCAACATCTCCCGCTAACCTCTGAGGAGTTATCAGCAAGAGCCCTTGGGAAACTTCCCAGCTCCTATCTCAAGAAGCCAATTAAAACATATAATTAAAACATATAAGATATAGGAACTGAATTATTGGCCATTCGGCCCATTGAATCTGTTCCGCTATTCAATCGTGGCTGATTTTTTTCAACCTATTCTCCCACCTTCTCCTGTAACTTTAACCCCTTTACCAATCAAGAACCTATCAATCTTCCTTAAATACACCCAATCACTTGGCCTCCACAGCCCTCTGTGGCAATGCCTTCCACAGATTCACCACCCTCTGGTTGAAGAAATTCCTCATTTCCGTTTTAAAGCGATGCCCCTTCATTCTGAGGCTGTGTCCTTGGTCCTCGACTCTCTTTCTAATGGAAACATCCTCTCCACATCCACTCCATCTAGGCCTTTCAGTATCCAGTATCTACCAGATAGGTTATTGACTATATTCCTGCCTGGAGTCAGACAGATCCATACAGTTACTTATGGGCCGCAGAGTTTTAGATGAACTTGTATTTCTAGGCACAGTAATTTACTTAAGTTTTTTCTCAGAGAATCACCTCCCTCTGTCACACCCTTCCCTTCAACATATACCCTGGCTCTTTTCCAATCAGCTGCAAGGAAAGATCTCCCTCCGTGGAACTAATTCTTTACAAGCTCAGTGTGCCAGGAAAATGCTATTTGAAACAATCTGGTCAACAGTTTAGCCAACAGAATCAGACCATTTGAGAATTTAGTTGGCTTTTCTAGCTTTCAGACATCAATCCACTTGGATGGCCAGAAAAAACTGCCCTACAAATATCTCGTAAAACATTATAGTTGAAATTAGAGTCAGTCATGGTTGGCCCACTTTGCAGAGGAATGCACTGGTTCAATCAGATTTCACAATGCACAAATGAAAGAGAAAATGTGGAAGATCCTGTCGCCCAATTCGTTCATCATCTTCTCCAGAGAGAATTGGAACTTTGAAAAGACCATAGGCAAAATTCAAACAGGAGCAATGCTTGGAGTTCTATCTGTCACATTATATTCATTATTTTTTTTACTTTTAGTTACTATTCAGCAAAATATAAAATATTAGCAATTAATGGACAATTTTCTCATCCACAGTACTCCTCCTAGAGATCATGTATACTTTATCATGAATTATATTTAATCTTCCCCCCTACAGCCCATGCACACTCTACCCACCATGAACTCTACTTAATTGTGTATTCTCCTCCCACAGACCCTACACACTTTACTTTAAATGGTCTATCTTTTCAATTGTTTGCTGCCCACCATAAATGCCCATATTACCTTGTCATGTACTCCATCCACCCATTTTATCTCCTCCCTCTGCCCACACTAACTCTACCTATTATGAACTCTACTTATTTTTAATTTCCTTCAACAAACCAGCCCATACTACCCTGTCACAGGTTGCATATGCCTATTCAAAGTCCGTCCTAAAGCTATATCCACACTATGCTGTTATGAACGCAATCCTATTTAACTTTCTTAGTCGATAATTTTTATGTTTGTCCTCTGTAAGGTTACATTGGATTGGGTTTCAGTCACCTTCTTATCTGCTTTTGCCTAAATAGCAATAGCATGATGTAACATCACCATGGCTTTGACAACAATATGAATAAAATAGGTATGGACTCTGTTATAACAGAACTGGTCATTAAGCTAAAATCCACAGGAAGGCACAGTTGAACATGAAACCAGAGGAAAGATTGGATCGTAAATACTGTGGGAAGTACTGACAGCAGTCCAGGTCCCAAATGCTTGAAGCTCATTGCCCCTTACTTAAATAAATGAGCTGATGCAGCAAGCAGTTTCTACACATTATGAAGGTTACTGGAGGAAAGCAATGTAGATTGTGATTTGTAAGCAGATTGCAATCCTTTCTCCAGTGACAGATAATAGCAAATCAAACTTAAGAGGGGCAATTGTGAAAGGTACTGTCATTGGCACAAATGGATTTAGGAAGGGACCCAGTGCAGACAATAATTTTTAATGCCAATCAGGGCTCAGCATTTAACACACTTTCTTCTACGTCAGAAGGCTGTGGTCACTTCATAGTCGAACGTCTGATCTCATGGTGGTTTCATCTTTCAGATTAGAAGTTAAACTGAGGGACCAACAGTTAGTTGTGTAGGGTCTGCTGGCACTACTTTAAGAGTCAACCTCACTATGCCCAAACTGCCAGCTCTCCACTGAAATCTGGCTAGTCCATTATTTATTCCTCAATCATTACTGAAGTAAAATGCTAGATTAGCTGGCCATGATCAATCTGCTTCTTCTGGGAGCTTGCTGTGCCTAAATTGGGTGCTGCACTTCTTACACTACTTCATTGGCTGTGAAGTGCTTTGAGGTGATCATGGGTGTTAGAGAAATCTAACTCTTCAATAAGACAAAATGGGGAACCAATGAAAGTAAAACAATTAGGATGTTGTAACAGCCTACCAGAATAATGCCAGTTAAGTCTATGGATGATTATGGTCTCTGATGGTTTCCATGAACAGTCAAATCCCACACACTAAGGTCTAACATTATTCCTCAGTGTCTACGACACTTGTATACAGTAGGTGCCTTGTGGCCCAGCAACCAGAACTGGGTACAATATACAAGGCGTGCTCTGACCAGAGCCTAATAAAATTTAATCACACCTTCAATCTTTTATTCTATTGTTTTGTCTGTGTTTTGTTTTGAACCTTATTGACTCTGATGATGGTGAATCACATTAGCTGGAAATGTTCAGCAGTGAATGGAGAAGGATCGATAAAGTTCTCTTAAGCATTGTCTATGGCTGTTTGTACAGTATTCGTGGAGTCTGTTTGTCAACTACTTTCTACTATGTGAATGCAGCTCTGGCTGAAATCAAGCTATTCTGAAGCTGGCTCCTATCCCGGGTGGTGAGCAAGCAGGGGAGGCTCGCCTACCAGTCAAATGGAGAGCAGTGCCCACAAGAAGGCGGCTTTGTTGCTTTCACTTGGAACATGATATCTTGGCACAGCAGCCAGCATGAGGGAGAGGAGGGAGAATTTATAAAACCGTATTGTTCTATATGAGGCAGGCAAAGGCTGATTACAAATAGCTCACTAGGTCACGCAGTTTTATTCATATATCAGCATTTAGGATGGCTTATGGAGATTAAAATCTGAATAGAAGAGAGCACCTTAGCACTGTACTCATTTAATTTGATACATGTCATATCCTGCACTGCCACCTAATACCCATTATTACTGGTTGATTCTGAATCTAGTCATTCATTTTTGTGCCACAATCAACAACTACTTGCAATTATTAATCAAAAACCTTAAAATAGTAAAAACATCACCAGACACCTCACATGAACATTAGCGAACAAAATTTGACCTTAACCATGCAAAGGGAATTACGAGATAAAGAATAAGTTAAGGCTAGAGAAAAGCTTCATCACTGGAGATCAAGCCAATGCATTCTGTCCAAGAACGAATTAGGGGAGGTGAAGTGGGTTTGGGATTAGTGGAGCTGCTTCTGCTATTTCCAAATTTTCCAAGTTGGGATGATTTGAGAAACTTGGAACAGATTCTGTTTTCACACACTGACTGCCGTTGTCCTCCTAGGTGGTGGACCTTGAGGGATAAGGAGTTGCTGCTGCAATTACTGAAGCAATGGGTTATTGGGCCATCCTCAGGCAACCACCCTTTGACACTCAGTATCCAGGCTCGCTGATAAACACTGATATTGAGCTAGCAGAGTTGTTGGTGCTAGTGGAAACCCAGCAAGGATCAACACCTTCAGGAGAGGATGCAAACAGACAGGGAAGAAAATAATCCAGATTCTGAAGCTACAGTGGATAAATCGGGAAGCGGAAAGGATTCCGATTAAAGCCACACAGATGCTCTGGCATGTTTTTATTTAGAATTCAGGAGGGTCTCTTTTTCGTTCACTTTCTGAAATCGGAACTCGGCAAAGGATCTGATGTCAGTGATTGTTCTCACACGAGCTGTAATATGTAACTGTAACCGGCTCTTCCAGAGACTCCATTCACTGCAATTTGGTGAAAGGTTTAAACGCAGGCTTTTATAAGTCTTGAGGTAGGATCCATTTGCTAGAAACCCAATCTAGTAATTATGCTCAGCAAACCGTGTTTCCTGTTATGATTTAAATGGATTAGATTCTCAGAGAATTTAATGCTCAATGAAATAGTGCTCACCGAGCTTCACTCATAGGCTCACCTTGTTAAATTCCAGGACCGAGCTGCGATGATGCAGCTTGGAGACCCTGACATAGTAATAAACTACTTGCATTTACGTAGCATCTTTAATGTAGCAAACTGTCACACGGCATTTCACGTTGTGCATCAAGAAGCAGGAACATTTGTAAGCCTTTCATGGACTCAGAATGTTTCCCAGAAATTTTTTGAAGTGTAGTCACTGTTGTGAAAAATGGTGTCTGCTAATTTAAGCACAGCAAGGTTTCACAAATATCAAAGAAATGATGATAGGTCGACTGTTGAGGGCTAATAATTGTCATAACTCCCTGACTTTTCTTCAGAACATTTATATTCAGCTAGAGCAATGGATCCGTGGTTTAAGAACTCATGGAAAAATTTGCACTGCCACAGCATTGTACCAGGAGTATCAGACTAGATTATGTGTACAACTCTCTGGGAAGCTACTTGGCCCTTTAATTTTCTGACAGAGGAATGAGTGGGTGTCAACAGTTTGCGGCCTGGGGCACAGTGAAGATGCAGGGAGGAATAAAAACATAGGATAGTATAGGAGGCCATTCAACACTTTTAGCCTGTTCCACCACTGATCTATATTTCACGTCTATCTGCCTTGTTTCCATAACAACTATGCATCTGATGCATTTTGAACAGAGGAGGCTCAAGAGAGTAAGATTCAGAGGAATACATGAGTGCACTGAAAATGAGAAAGCCTGTGATAAAGAAAAGTAGCATCCAGAGAACAAACTATTCCATGCATCCAGCCCTGGAATGTACTGGAGGGGTGGCTGCTGGGGTAGCTGCTTCAGCTATGGGCTTGTTATGTTTTATGCATAAACTGTACTTACAATGCAGGTTCAGGTTGGCAATATATCATCATTACTGCAGTGATGGAATGAGAGTGGGGGGCGGTTCTGTGGTTTTTAAGATTTGGGAAAACTAATAAATAACATCAATGCATACTGCTGGCAAAGTCTGCTGTTCATTATATCCTTAGACTGCATTGCCCAGGGACTGTAGATCACCATTAGCAGAGAGGCCAAATTGCTCCAGTGACAGCTGTATTTTTAGCCTTTTTGAAAAAAAACTAATAAATGAAATGACTTTTTGGCCTCTTGTAGAGAGCAGAGATCATTTTCTGACTCCCTGCTTCAAGTAATGCATTGCGATGTGCAGAATCACCAGCCAGAGCTTCATCACTTCTCCCGAGCGAATGCTTCAAAGTGCAGGCGTCAAATAGAAATCAGCAGCTCTCGCTTGGCAGATGGGAAAGGGTTCTGAGCAGAAGCAGGCAGGGTCAGCATAGCAAGTGCTTGATATCGCCTGATTCACCCTGAGCAGGATCTATCCTGCTAACTGCCTCTCCTGCTGATTTGACCCAGAGTCACCTGGAATTAAAGATTAATCTGCCAGACACTCATGCAAATAAACCCCAGGAGAAATACCGAGGGGGCTACGATCGTGTTTTTAAACAAAATTTATGAATTTTATTCTCTTTGAACAATTATTTTACTGGTTTTAAAAATACTGTAGGTTGATGAGGGTTTGGGGGAGAGGGGTGCTGTATGGCTGAGAGATTGACTATGGGATATCATGAACTGTTAGTGACATTCTGGATGGATGATAGATTGGGTGGCAAGATCCCGTGCAACCAATCAGAAGAAGGTGGGGCAGTGCAGTTGGCAGTGAGGGGCCATGCAATGAAACCTCTAGTTTGACATCCAATCAGAATTAAATACTTTCAATGGGCACTGGGCTGCCAGAGGAGTCATCTTTTAGATAAGGAGTTCAATCAAAGGCCCAATCTGCTCTCAAGTGGATATAAAAAGCCTTGTGGCACCATTACAGAGAACAGCCAGGTATTTTTTGCAGTGGCCTGACAAATATTTGTCCCTTCACCCAAAATTACTTCAACAGGTTACCTGATGATTATCACCCTGCAATTTGTAGGCGTTTGCTGTGTATACATTTCTACCATGATCATATGCTTCAGCTGTGAAGTATTTTGGGATGCACGAAGGTCAGGAAAAGCATAATTTTATTTTGTTTTTGTTCCTGCAAGTGTCAGGAGCTTGAGGATAAAATGAATCAAATGTGCTGAAAGGTAGAGCATAGTGGTGAGTTTGGTTACATAATTACGTTGACCAAACTCAAATGACCAGTTCAACCTGAACCACACCCAAGTGTGAAGACCTATAATTTTTTCCATCATGCATTCAGCACACCATAATCAGCTTCTACATCCTAATCCTGGAAACTACAGATGAGGATTTCTACTCTGATCTTGAGAAAACCTTGGCTTGCACCCCACAAACTGATCGTCTTAGCCAATTTCAATGTCAAAGTCAGAAAGGATACAGACTTTTGGAAAAATGTGATGAGAAAAGGAGAGGGCAAAGTTACTTCCAATAGAGTCTTCCTAACGGGAAAATGGCACACATTCTTGTCACAGCCAGCACCTGTTTCATTAAAGAGACAAGTACAAAATCCTTCAGCAGCACTTCCTAATCCAGGCATTGGGCTGATAGATTTGTCTAGATCAGAGACTGTGAGGATGTTTGCATCACCCACATCAGGACAGGTACCACTGACTGCTGGACTGGCTACACCTTAATCCACTCTATTTCTATCAGCCTAGCCCCAATGCAAAAGCAGCAACAAAGATATTGCCACAAGAAAATCCAACGTTATTGACTTCAATAAAGAGAGCTTTTCTCAGACAACAACTCAAACAATACAACCACTCCCTTCCAGCAGGAACAGCAGAACGTCCAAAGTACCTGTACTGTCTTCAAGTCCCCCATAATTATTAGTTCTGAAGAGATTACTGGCTTATCTATCAGAAAACACCAGGACCAGTTTGATGAGACTGAGCAGGAGATCATGAAGCTAATTCTTGGATTGGAAGCTCTACCAGAGTTCAAAGGAAAAGGAGAATCTGTAAAGACAACAAAAATAAGGCCTCAGGAGCAGATTCTTGGTAAAGTTCTAAAACTTGGTAAAGAGAAATTTCAGGTGCAAATTCATGACCTCATCCTGTAAGAGGAGACAAGCCAGGCAAACTTGGAAGCACTATAATCGTGACCACCTTCAAGAAAGGGGAAAGACCCTAATGTGATACTACAAAGGGGTTTCCCTGTTGCCTGCCACTGGGGAAGACATTACAAGAGTACTTCTCAACCACCTCCTTCCAGTGGCCAAAAAGCTGCCTCCCATAGTGCAGTGTGGATTGTGTTCAACAGAGGCAATGGTGGGCATAATTTTCACCACACCACAAATGCATGAAATATGCATGGAGTAGCATCAACTACTGCCAATTGAGAGGGATTGTGGAGAATCTTTCTCAAATTCAGCTGCCCTCTGAAGTTTGTCTCTATCTAGTGTATGCTACATGGCAACCAACACAATCCCTGTGCGCAATGGGGTCAAGCAAGTCTGCATCAGCACTCCAACACTTTTCTCAGTGTTTCTCACTGCAATATTGCACCTTACTTCCAACAAGCTTCCTGCTGGAGTAATACTAATCTACAGGATGAATAAGCAATTATTCATCCTACAGCACTTGTAAGGTCACTCCAACCTCACTGAACTGTAGCATGCAGATGACACTTGCATAAACGCACATTCAGAAACTGAGCTCCAAGTCATTGTCAACTCATCCACTGAAGCATATCAAAGAATGAGCCTTATACCAGACATATGCAAAACAAAGGTCCTCTACCAACCTGTCCCCATCGCACCTTGCTGACCCCACCACTCCTGATAATAGCCTTGAAAAAGGTGGATGAGTTTTCATGAGCTACCTCGCAGTTAAAGCAGACATTGATATGATATTCACCATCACCTTTAGTATGTCAGCTCATTCTTAGGCCCACTGAGGAAGAGCATTCAATAGCTTTGTTCTACTAGTTCCACTATGCATTAGTGATCCCTGCCTCCTGTACACTTCAGAGATATGAGCGTAGGAGAATGAGGGGTGACGTTACAGAGGTGCATAAAATTATGAGGGACATAGATAGGGTGAATGCACACAGTCTTTTTCCCAGGGTTGGGGAATCAAGAACTAGGTTTAAGGTGAGAGGGGAGAGATAGGAACCTGAGAGGAAACTTTTTCACCCAGAGAGTGGTCACTATATTGAAAGAGCTGCCACAGGAAGTGGTTGAGGCAGGTACATTAACGACAATTAAAAGGAACTTGCACAGGTACATGGACAGAAAAGGTTTAGAGGGATATGGACCAAATGCCATCATATGGGACTAGCTTGGATGGGAACCTTGGTCGGCATGGACCATTTGAGCTGAGGGTCCTGTTTCTGTGCTGTATGACTCTATGACTCTATGTACTACTTACAGTTGCCACTTTAAAGTGCTGGAGAGGTACCACCAAACCTGTCTCCATAAAATTCTTTCAAATCTACTGGCAGAATAGGTGATCAGCATCCTCTGCCAGGCCAATATTCCCAGCAGTGAGAGCTCAATTACTCTCAACTGCCTCTGATGTCGGGAGACTCCCAAAAGAAGCACTCTATTCCAAGCTCTGTCTTCAAAGAGGTTAGCTTGAAGACAGAGGAAACAAATGAAGGGTTTTCTCAAAGGTTTGAAAAAATGTCACGTTCTTAAAGACTTTGGTTATCCTGAGCCATGTTGACCCCAAATGGGGTACCGAGAACTTTGAGTCTCTTGATCAGGAGGACATGGAAGCCCAATGAAAATGGCAAAAGGAGCACTCCACTGTCCATACTGCCCATTGCCCTAATCTGTGGTATAGTTATGGATCCCAATTCAGAACTCACAGAACTAGAGTTCATGCAAGTCATCCCTGTTCCAGAGGGACTACCTAAGACAATGATTTGTATCTAAAACCTTATGACTTGGCCTGATCCAACCAGAGCCTGAGGAACTACAACCTTTCCCAAAGCCAACGCAACTGGACACCTTGTGGGTCTCAGGCTTGGTTTGGGTAGCCAGGCTCTAATAAAGTGAGCTGAGCAATGTCATTTGCAAATAAACTGGCAGACCTGGGAGGTTAATGGAAGGAGGTCAACCTACAATGGAGTTCTGCAGGTCTGTCAGTTCAAAGGAATTCAAAGGGGACAAACTACTGGCAGACAATAGCTGGACATGCAGTGACACAGGAACCAGGCAGGAAGGAAAATAAGAAAAGCAAACAGGATGCCTCACTCTCAATTGTNNNNAAATCTCATTACTTATAAATACCTGCATGTTCGCTGAACTCTCCCGGATCTGGCTCCTATTCTCTTTTCCTAGTTGCAGTGCCGGGGGCACAGGGATTTGGGAAGGAGTGAGAAATGGTGGTTTATTAAAGCTCATTCAGAGTGCGGAACAAGCTTCCTTGCAAACTAGTAAACCCCAGCATGGGGTGATCATTAACATCTACATGCCAGCAAGTAATGAAATACACCCTGCGATGCAGAGTCAGTGTAACACTCTGGTCCCCCATTTAAGTCATTGCCTCTAATAGACTGGCACACCATTAGCAAATGCAATCTGTGCTCTTCAAATTATTTAATTCTGCAGTGGGGACTCGGGCAGTCTCAACCCAAGTATAACATCTGTAGGCGAGAGCTTTTATTAAACTTTTTCCTCATTGTAACCCACTGTAGATATCCTGCAATGGATGATGACCAAAATTCATTGTAGTCAGAATGTGAATTCAAGCCCAATCCTAAAATGAGAGTCCAAGATCTAAGCTTATCCCTCAGCACGATACCGATCAAAAGCTGTAGTTTCAGAGGTACTATGTAGTTAAGCTGAGACCCTGTCTACCTCTCAGGTGGATGTAAAAGATGCAATGATATATTTTGAATAAGAGCAAGCAAGTTCTTTTGGTTATCTAGATTAATATTTATCCCATAACCAGCATCACTTAAACAGATTATCCTTTCATTGTTACTTTGCTGGGTGCAACTTGACTGCCACATTTCCTACATCTTATCTGTGACTTTATTTCTTTCAGGGTTGTACTGAAATTGTGAAGGTTGCTATAGAAATCCAAGTTCCTTCTTTCTCCGAATCAGAAAGTTATGGGTTCAAGACCAATACCAGGATGTTATAATCTGCATTGACACTCTAGTACTTTACTGGGGAACTACCCTAGCACTGGGGAACTACTGCTGTGAGGTGTAATTCTACAGATAACAAACTTAAACTGAGAACCTGTTCCAACCAGATGTTATTGATCTACTAAAATTTTTGAAGAGGGGAATAATAGAGTTATTGTGTCACTCCTTCAACTAATGTCACAATAAACTGGATACCATTTAGGATTATAAATTACCCTTAACATTGTAAAATGTTGCAAGGTGTTTCAATGACTATCAAAGAAAATTTGACACTGAGCTACCAGTGTTTGGTCAAAGAGATAGGTTTAGGATGAGAAAGAGAGCGAGATAGAGAATTGGAAAATATTGGGAGGGCTTTGGGTTTAGCTAACTGAATTACCTGGTGTCAATGGTAGGGGTCAAGAAGAGGATAAATGAATATGAGGCCAGATGTGAAGGAAGTCATAGTTCTCAGAGGGCTAAAAAGATTTGAATCAATTTCTTGCTTCTGAGATCCAGTTGTGAGCAAATGGCCAGCTCTATTGACCTCCATAACAACAGAAACTTGGCTTCAGAACTTACATCACACATCAAAAGTGATTTGTATGAAGCACCTTGAGGCGGAGCTTGATGATGTGACATGAGGTCTTCCAGAAACACAGATCCTTCTAAAGTTCTTTCCCTTTCCTCTGTTCAGTCTATGGACAGAGAGCCATGTTGCAACTAAGGATGAAGGGATAGCTTCTGCACAGGATTACATTGAGAGAACAAAAGGAGAGAAGCAACAATGGCTCCAAAATTCCTCCTGCATTGCACTTGGCACCTACAGACACTGATTGCAATGGTGCTCATCTTCGGCAATGGGTAAAATGCTGACAACCTGAGTGTTTATAAAAATTTAAGTGAAACAAATATTCCCATTAACTATGTTAACCAGTACAGCTAGCTCAAGGTTGGTGCTTGTAAATATTTAAAACACTTTAATGATCAAAATATTACACATGGAATAAAAACAATTACTGAAAAAGTTTCATTATTTTTAACTATTGTGAGTCCATCAAAGTGCTTATGAAAGAAGGAAAATTCCATTTCTATAGTGCCCACACAACGTCAGGATGTCCCAAAATTCTTCACAATCACTAAAGAACTTCTGCAGTGTTGTAAAGTAGGAAACATAAGCAGGCTATTTGCACACTTCAAGGTCCAAAGACAACAATGTGATAATGACCAGATAATGTCCTTTAAGTGTTGATTGAGAGATAAACATTACCCAGGACCCAAGGATAGACCTCCTGCTTTCTTTCAAGTCAATGCCAGCTAAGAGAACACTGGTACCGCCTGATGACCTCAAATACTAATGGGGACCTATGCCCCAAGTGGATGTTGTACACCAAGGTTTTAAAGTTTCAGTTGAAAGATGCCACAGCAATCCCTCAGCTCTGTACTGGGAGTGTCAGCCTAGTTTGCATGCTGAAGAATCCAGAATAAGATGAGAACCCACAACTTTTTGACTCAGAGGTGAGAGTACTATCCATTGGAGCATACAAACCAAAAATTAGTCATAGATTCTCCTGTAAGGGCGTTACAGGAAAAAAAAAGCCCAATAAGAATGAGAAAACACCATACTACTATCCGATCTCAGGGCATACTTCTCATAATACTTTGCTCTGGTGAAAACCTGCATGCTTTGATGCATTATTGAGTGATGAATATCATGAAAGATCTACGTTTAATTCTTAGCATTAAATCTTAGTATTTAAATCTGGAAAAGAAAACCCATACTGCATCCCATTAGAAATTTCCCTGAAGACTAAAATAGTTTAATGCTTTGGGGCACAGTGTCAAATGTATGGAGGTACACATGCAAATCATCATCTTGTCTGTTTTGTTTTTGCATTTAAGAGATAAATGTTGGCCATATCCCTGCCTGCTCTTCAATTAGTGCTCCAGGACCTTTAGCATGTACCTAACAGGCAAGAAGACCACAGTTGTCAAGTGGCAACAAAACTGCACATTAGATATCTGTAGCTTGTAAGATCAGGGAAGTTATAGGTAAGCTAGAACTGCTACTTTCAACATTATCACCTGCTGGGAAATATTTGCTCTGTTTAGAGTGGGTATAGGATATGATGACCTCTGCAGTCAAATAGCCTGCAAAGTTCAGGCACTGGTCACACAGACAAGATAGCAGTAGCAAATGGAATAAATCCCAAGAAACAGTCCATTGGTAGCCATGGCTTCAACTGTTTAAACACTAAACTCTGGACGTCCCTCCTTGAACCTCTGCTTTAAGCGAGTCTTTGGTCAGGCTATCCCAATACCTCTTCAGTTAATGTCAAATTGTGTTTGATATTGCTCCTCTGAATTGCCTTGCAAAGATTTATTACATTAAAAGTGTGATATTTAATGCAAGATGTTATTTATGTTCAAGAAAGAGAGTGGAGCATCAGGAACTTATTTTCAAATGTCAAATGAAATGCCCCAAGGTTTACACAAAAATTAAGCAACTTTTGTGAAGGGAAACACTTTTGGTGTGAAAACTAATTAGCAAGCACCAAAAATCTCACAACAGCCCCACAGTACCAGGAGTGATTCAGGAGAATGCCTGATATTTAATTGCTTGTCATTAAGAACGCTCTTTGAAAAGTGCGAAAAGACAGATGTAGAATTTCTCACCTTTATCGACAGGTTTATCTTTCACTGCCTAATTGGCATGGGGACTGTAGGCATTTGGGTTAGTGTTGGAGAGTAATTAAATCAGGCTCAGCCATAGCCTGCTGGGGCACCTCGGCAGGGCTTCTCATCTCCTTCCCATTGTTTTGTCTGCCAAAGATCTCTGGACTTGCTGAAAGAAAGAAGAGGGTAGGGGGTGGGGAGGCAGTGATTAGTGCAAATATTTGATGTTTTTACAATGTGACAAGCTTTCCAGTCTGCTAGACCAAATAAGAATCTGACACTCTAAAAGCAGCCATCAAAACAGACTCCGTTTACAGACCCTTGGAGCTCCTGTA
>JARFYF010000060.1:18066298-18078977 GCA_030265395.1 Rhina ancylostomus | reverse complement strand
GATCAATTTCCTTGGTATTTTCTCAAAGGCCCTGACATCCACCCTGAAGTTAATGTTGGTGTCGTAGGGTTGAGGGTAGAGGCTGAGGTTGTGAATTGGAGCTGATACTTCAGCCTGAGGACTAACCATTGATTTTGACTGCTGAAGATGGAGAATCATGACTTGATCAGTGTGATAATCAGTTTCCGTATCCATCACTTTTACAGGGATAATGGGGGAATATTGGGGGAAAATAGATACCAATAACTGGGACCTGAATTTGTTTTTAGTTTAAATCAAAAACTGAAAGATGAGGCTAATAATAATTGATAAATAATCATATTCTCCCAAAGGCAAAAACTGTAGGTGCTGGAAATCTAAAGGAATGAGGTTGGGAACACTCAGTGGGTCAGGTAGTATCTGAGGAAAGAGAACAGATTCATGCATCAGGTTGAAGTTCCTTCATTACAACTGGGACAAAGATTTTCCAGGACTGGAAACAGAACTATTTTTTTATTTTTAATAATAATTGTGATTGCTCTGGTGCAGAATCATAGTCTGGAAGCAAACAGCTCAACGCTTTGATTGTTCCAGTGCTATTTTTTGTGCTAACTGCAAAAGCCCCTAAGGCCTATCTGGAAAATACTTTTATTTTTTACAATGACATGGCACTGTGCAGGCAATAAATATCAACCAGACAGAATTTTACATTTTCATTCATTTTTCTTTAAGAGGCCACGTGTGGCTTTTAAAAAATATTCTTATAGTCATTTATTGGTGGGATGCACTGGTCAGTGGTGTGATAATGAACAGCAAAATCACGGGCAGAAATGAGATGAAAAACTAAAGGAATCCACAATAACATGAAACAAATTTAAGTTTTTCTTACAGAGATAATTAAGACAAAGGCTGAACTAATCCATAATTGCTGTAGGTAACAATTTAGTTGAGTTTAAAAGATGCCTCAACTTTTGTTCCCTATTTAGTTGTATAAATTCTCAAAAATACACTATTTTGCTAAACAATGAAAAACCGAAAAAAAAAACAAGTCCAAACTTAACAATAAATAACTGAAAAATTCAAGCCCTAACAATAATAACAAATTGATTTTGCAGTTTGCAGGAAAAATAGCAATCAATGTTTTGAGCTGTTTGCCTCCAGCATATTAATCTCCACCAGAACAACCTCAATTATTATTAACCTCATCTCTTAATGGCAAGTTAGCACATGAAAATAATGACTCCTGTTCTACAATGGCTTAAAACAGAGAATTCCACCCCCCCCCCACCTACATTTCCTTTATTCCTGTCCCATGTGAGCAATGACAACTTGCAAAATTGTACAGGACCTTCAATGTAGTAAAATATGCCACAAATAGAATTTTAACACGAGGTCTCTTATGAAGACATTGCAGGAAATCACCAAAAGTTTGGTCAAAGATTTTAAGTACTATCATAAAACAGGAAATTTCAGTGCATAGGACCTTAGCCATTGAAAGCACAGTGCAATGATTAAAATTAGGGTTTGTCTTGAATCAAAGGAATGCAGATGTTCTGGGAGAGCAGGAGGGTCAGAAGGGACATTGAAACAGGCAAAGATAAAGCCAGGGAGGGATTTGAAAACAAAAATGAAAATTTTAAAATTGAGGTGTTGTTGAGTCAGGAGCCAATGTGGGTCAGCAAGCATGGCAGTGGTGAATGCACTAGACTTGGTGTAAGTTAAGAATGTCAATCCTACTTCTACTTCAAAGTCATTCCATTTCAAATGAGATGCTCAATGAACTTTGAGGGTAGAAGTAGACATAGCACATCAATTTCTCAGCAGTCAGTGTTGGCTGAACTTTGACCTCAAGGTGCAGCAGGGACACAGTGCGTTATGTTCTTCAATGTTAATTGTTGGCCAAGGCTTTTCAATGTGGCCTGAGCTTTGTTGCTCAGTAATAAAGGTCATTCGCTATGTTTCTCACAGTGTGTTTCTGACAATATCTCATACTTCCCAGCTCTAGAAACTAATTCATTGGTAATAACACCTTTCATGGATTGAATAAATGAACTCACTAGAGAAAACAATGATGATTTGGCTTGTTGTTAATTCGAAGCAAAAGTGAGAGAAGATTCTCTGGATGCAGTCAGAGATCAGGTTGCAAGGTCATTCAGAATAGCTCGGAGACGTTTAATTTACTTTTCCTCTACCAACTTCCCAAGGCCACCCCCGACCCCAAACTCTGGTAGGGTGACTGTGGCTTAACATATGCCACTCTTCCCTTGGAGCCAGAAGGTTCTGGATTCAAATCTCAGTCCAAAGACTAGACCACAATTCTTCTTCCTAGGCAATCCCTCAGACTTCCACTCTGGGGTTTTGTGGCTTCTGAGGTGGCCCATGAGGCCAATGTATAACTGCAGACTCATCTGGAGGTGGGCAGGTGGGTGGTTTCTGAGGAGGCACACTCCTTTCACGACTTTCAGAGGGCTTCTGTATGCTTCCAATGCATGGCCTCAAGGTTCTTAATTCCACCCTTAATGTTTCTTCTTCGCTTTGAGTGAACATGGGCTAGAGATTCCCAGGAGTCAGTGGAGATGTTGCATTCCTTCATGGAGGCTTTGAGCACATCCTTGAATCTTTTCTTGTGTCTGGAATAGAATGTTTGTTCTGGGAATCTGGAATCAGGCTTGTGAATGACACTTGGTCTACTGAACATAACAAGACCCTCAATAACAGGGACGTTGGCCTGGGATAAGACATGGACATTAGTTCTTTTATTCTTCCAGAGAATTTGGAGTATTTTGTGGGAACAGCTTTGCTGGTATTTTAGAGCCTTGAGATGCCTGCTGCAGATCTCAAAACCAGATCTGGTGGACCATGAGTCTTATTTCAGGTCTGAGAGTCACAATACATAGGCTAACATTTCCTGCTCTATTGGGTGAATTTCAGATTGGTTTAACATCTCATATGGGGCATTACAGATTTTATGGTGCTAATTTGAAGAACAGAAGAGTTTTCCTAGTGTCTTAGTCAATATTTATTCCTCAACCAACTTCACAAATAATTAAAAAAAACATGTTCGGGATTCAATATACGTAAGTTTCTATCTGATGGATTTACTGCAAACAAAACCAGATGAACCTCCATCCTAATGTCTTCAGAAGGACTTCAAGCTAAAGCCCATCTGCATACTGTGGTGGATCGATAAGATGCAGCTGGAAGGAAACCTTCTGCCATTTATACTTCCAGCAAATACAGGACTAACTGACCACTTACTGCCTTGCAGTTTGTGGGATCTTACGAGTTTCAAATTGGCCATGGCATTGACCATTTTGTTTTATTGGCTGCAAGATGTTGATGTTGAGAATACCAAATTATAAAATACAAGATATTTTTTTATATGACTGTTTTAAAATCCAGCATATTTTTTGTCACCTCCAGAGTTTCCAACCATCCGGGATTGACTTGGAATGTCCAGAAACCTTCACAACAGTGCTGTAAGCAATACCCAGACGGAACATTACAAGACGTTAAACAAACTTGTGCTTGTTTTAGTTACAAAATGACTGGCGATGGTAAAAAAAGAGGACACAGGAGACAGGAAAAGGCCTGTTTCACTCGTAGTCCAAGGCTAATTCAATTAAGTATCAAACTACCTATTCCAGTTTACAGCTGGGTCTGGAGCGGTTATATACTGAAATGGAGGGCGCAATGGGGACAGGGCTTACCCAATGGGAGAAGTAATTTGAGTAAATCTCCAGGAACATCTACAGAAATGTTGGCAACACTAATGTGTGTCTTATGAAGTGCAAATATTGGCTACAGGTGTCAGCTGTAACTTAGCTGGCAGCATCTTGTCTTCTGAGTTAGCAGATTCTGAATTTGTCCTGCCACAGACTTGAGCATAAAATTTAAGCTAATGCTCCTGAGGTTGTTACTGTGAGGGTGCTGTGTGTTGGACCAGATATTGAATCAAGACCCTGTCTGTTTTTTCAGGTGGATTTAAAACCCCTCGTAGTGCTAATTCAAGGAAGAGCAGGGCAGTTAACCTTACTGCCCTGCCTGGTAACTGACTAATAACCCAATGTCACAGAATCAAATTGTTTAGTTATTAGCCCAATGCTTATTATTGTAATTAATGTGTATAAATTGGATGCTATTCCTGGATGATTGGTAATGAAGTAGTCTTGAAGTTTGCTGTTCTAAAATGCTTTGGGATGTCTCAAAATGGATGTGAAAAGTACTATATAAATTGAAGCCTTTTCTTCCCTCATTGAGATTTAAACAAACATCAGAACTCAGATTTCCTACCTCCTAGCCCCTTTCACTTGATTTTGTACCAAGCAAATAAATAATTCCCATTCAGTCCCATTTCTTGCTCCCTCCTTGCACACAACATTTTAGTGACCACTAAAATGTTACTGGTGAGGAGGGAGCAAAAAAACTGGATTGTTCTGATCCACTCAATCCACACTGTATGCACCATGTTCACAGGTGCAAGGAGATTTACTTTGTGGGACATTAACAGCACAATGATAAAAGACAATGCATGACTGGTTAGATCTCAGATCTAAATAAATTCTTCAACAATGAGGTCGGCATTTACCAAACTTTCTGTGTTTACATTTTTCTCTCCAAAATAGTGCTGAACCTTCTTAAACAAACCTCTTTGCCTCAAAATATGAACATTCAACATACAGCAAATTATAACAGCACTAACACAATTAAAATGACAGATGACTTTCTCAAAGAGGATTTCCCCTGCTCTGGGTTTCAATAAGGGATTTTTTCAAAATAGAAGGATATTATTTAGCTTTATACTGTTCTAACAGGCTTCATCATCATCAGTCCATCAACTGCCACAGGAGATCTTGAAGCTCCTCTATAAAGGAGAGACTTGAACTCTGGTGTAATGATTTGAAGTATTTGCGACTGATCTTTTGTATACTTGTGTCAGACCTGTCGTGTCTGAGTTGGAGTGTGCAGGTACAAGTTCCTAGTCCAATGCAGAAGTGAGGGAACACTGCACAGTGAGAGGTACCACCATTTAATGAGGTTTCAGCTGAGGCCTCCTCCACCCTTTCAGGTGCTCTCAAAAAATACCATGGCTCCATATGAAGGAAAGGCATTGTCCTGGCCAATATTTATTCCTCAATCAATTCAAAAAAAGATGATTTGCTGTTACCTTTTTATTGTTTCTGGAATCTTGTAATGGTTAATCTGACTCCTGGACTACACAAATGTAAGTTGCTGTCATGGGATATCTTCTGTGAACTCTTCAGGAACTTTGAGGATGAGGACAAGACACACCATCAAATGCAGCCGGATTTAGAGAAAAGCTATAATGTAGGTCATATGCCTACAACATTTTTGGGAGGACTCAAGCCAAAGTAGACACCATCTCCAAAGCTGGATCAATCATGCAAATGGAAATATATGTTGTAAGTGCTGTTTTGTTTGCCCTTGGGTTTCTGTGGCCTGGGCCAGCCACTATAAATTGAATATTAAAGAAGAACCTATAATACTTAAGGTTTCATCAGCAGAACTGAGATGGACTAGGAAATGAATAATGTGTGAATTATGATATGGTTTGTTATAAGATCAAGTCAACACTGGATAGCAGCATCATTTTCCATGCAGCGTACCAGGCCTATTCATTAATTAATCTCACAGTTCTCCACAATTGTTATTACAATAAATGCGATACTTTTATTTCTTGAAATCTTTTGTCTAAAACCTTTCTATCTGTAGAACTAATATGATTTATCATAAGATTAAGACTCCTCAACAAGCTTACATGGGACTCACACCCAACAAAAACCCTCCCCCTCCAAAAGACACATGAATGCACTGGGTCACAGGTTCCAGTAATATCAGGAACCCTGTATATCAGCCAAGCAGCCATTACGTACATACAAATAGGGCTACCAAATCCAATTGAACATGGTCCTGAAGTGTCTCATTGCTTGGAATGTCTTCGTCAACTGTGCTCTCCAGCCAAACAACCCTTTTGCTCTGTTGCAATATTTTCATAACTAATAAAAAAAGTGGTTAAATGCCCCAAGGCACTTCAAAGTACCATAATCAAATAAAATTGCACACTGATCCAGAAAAGGAGATTCTGGAGCCAGTGATCAAACCTTTGTCACTGAGTTAGGTTCAAGGAGGGCCTTAAAAGGAGACAGTAGAGGTTCAAAGATGGAATTCTGGAGCTTAGTGTTCAGGCAGCTGAAGGCACAACATTCAATGATGCAATGCAGAAAACCAATACATAAAAGGTGAAAGTTTCAGGAGCATAGAGAAGGCTCTGCAGGGGTTTTTACAATGGATGGAAGTGAAGCAATGGAGGGATTTAAAAGCAAGGATGAGGATGTTAGACCTTCAGTTCCCAGACTGGAAACAAACAAGAACATAAGAAATGGGAACAGACATAGGTCATCTGGCCTTTTGAGCCTGTTCTACCATTAATTAAGATCGTGGCTGATATTCTATCTCAGTGCCATATTCCTGCACTATTCCCTCTTTCCTGGATTCTCTTAATAGCCGAAAACCTATCCATCTCTATTTTGATTGAACTCAATGACTGAGCCTCTACAGCCCTCTGGAGGAGAGGTTTCCAAAGATTCATCACTCTCCGGGTGAAGAAACTTCACCTCATCTCAGTCCTACTTGGTTTATTCCTTATTCTGAGACTATGAACTGATTCTTGACTCCTCAGCCATGGGAAACATCCTCCCTGAATCTATCTTATTTACCTCTGAAAGAACATTGTAAGTTCCAACGAGATTTCCTCATTTTTCTTCTAAACTCTGGGGAATACAGGCCCAGTTGATTCAATTGCCCCATATATGACAAACCTGCCGCTCCTGGAAGTGGGATAGTGAATCTTCCCTGCACTTTCTTAGGTCAGGAGATGGAAACTGTACTCAATACTCCAGATGTCATTTTACCAAGGCCCTACACAATTATCAAAATACATCCTTACTCTGGCATTTAAGTTCTCTCATAATGGAGGCTGGCACACCATTTGCCTTCCTATTTGCACTTGCATGTTGGTTTTCAGTGACTTGTGTACAAGGATACTCAAGTTCCTTTGTGACCAATCTCTCACTATTTAACAGTTCTGTTTTGTACACCGAAATGGATGACCCCACATGTTCCGATATGATGGGCAGATTGGGTTGGGGGTGGGGGGGGGGGGAAAGTAGTGGAAAAGGTGAACAAAGGGAGAAAGAACCTGGGTAGACTAATTAGAGTCTCAAAGGAACATGGGAGGGGGGTGGATAGGTATGGATCAACTGAAATTGGAAAATTCAATGTTCATACCATTGGGTTGTAAACTACTCAAGCAGAACATTATTCTAGGCTTCATTTGGTTTCACCATGGCAGTAGAGAAGGCTGAGGACAGATAGGTCGGTGTGGGAATGGGAAGGAGATGGCATGCAACCAGAAACTCAAGATGGCCATTGTGGACAGAGATCAGGTGTTCTGCAAAACAGCCACCTAGTCTACACTTTGTCTTGCCTCAAAGGTGGCCACATTGTGAGCACTGAATGCAATAGACTGGCTTGAACCTCACTGAAAGCCTTCTTAGATCCAAATATACCACATCATTGGTTTCCCCTTATCTATTCTACGTGTCAAATACTAAAAAAAATTCAGCAGACTGATCAAACAGGATTTTCCTTTCTTAAATCCATGCCAATTCTGCTCAATCCAATTTTTTTCCAAAGGTGTATAATTATTGCATCATTATGGATTCCAGGATTTCCTTACTACTGACATGAGGCCAAAAGGTTGGTAGTTCCATGCTTCCTTCTCTCTCCTTTCTTAAAATAGTGGGGTCACAATTGCCACCTTCCAATCCACTGATATAATTAGAAATTTGTAAGATGTGCCTTAAAGGATTTTTTTTGCAATTCACACATTTATTAAAAGCTAGCCCTTGCCTGTCTGATATCAAACCATTCAATATATTTTCTTTTTTAACCACAACAAATTCTTTCCGTTATACCTTCATGGTTTCCTTTGTTTAGGTTTAACACTTTTGGATTGAACTGGATCACTTTCAATCTCAATGCAAAATCCGATCATGTTGTGGTTACTCTTCCCTAACAGTCTTCTTACAACAAAATTATCAGTTAACCCTTTCTCATCCACAAGATGAGATCTAAAATAGCCCTCTCAGCATATTGATCTAGAAAATCATCAAGTACACAGTCAATGATTTTGTCCTCCACCTTTTTGCTGCTAATTTGTCTTGTCCAGTCTCCATGAAGATTAAAATCTCCATGTTTATTGTATTACCCCTGTTACATCACCTATAATTTTCTGATTTATGCCATGCCCAATATTAAAATTACTATTTGGTGGCTTATGAATAATTTTTAGCGATGTTTTCTTCCCTTTGTTACTTTTTAAACTTAACCAAGATTGATTCTAATTCCACATCATGATCTGCCAAACCAAAATCATTTCTTATCAATGCACTGATCTCCTCCCTTGCTAGTAACATTACACCTCCTCCTTTCCTTTTTGCTTGTCCTTCCTAAATGTCAAATATCCTTGAACATTTAACTCCCGGCTTCGGTCACCCTGCAGCCACATTTCCATAACGGTAAGTAGATCAGACTCATTAATTTCTATTTGTGCAAGTAAGACATCTAGAAACATAGAAAAACTACAGCACAATTCAGGCCTTTCAGCCCACAAAGCTGTGCCGATCATGTCCCTAACCTAGAAATTACGAGGCTTACCTATAGCCCTCTATTTTACTCAGATACATCTACCTCGTTCCAAATACTGCCTTTAGACATAACAGCTTCACTTTAGCCATTTTAACATGTTTCTGTACTGTGACCCCTTTTGCTGTTTGCCTTTGTTTCTGCTATTTAATTATTTTGCCTACTACTTTTCTGGCTTTTGTTGTTTCTGTCCTTTCTGAATTTTCCTTGTGGTTTCCAACCCCTGTCAAGCTGGTTTTAGCCCTTCCCAACAGCACTAGCAAACGCCCAGCAAAAATATTGGTTCTGATCCTACTGTCCAATTACTGCCCCAGAAATAGTCCCAATGAATCAAAATCTAAATACCTCCCTCCTGCAATGTCTCTCCAGCCACAAATTCATTTGCTCAATCCTCAAGCTTCTTTATTTGTTAGCACCTGGCAAAGAAGGTCAATAAAAACAGGTGCATGTTACAACACAGGCAGCCGAATGTTGGGTGAACTCTCTCACAAGGGTCCCAGGGCTGAAGAAGACACAGAGAAAGAAAGTATGCAGGGGTAAAATTAACTAAAAATTATCTTCAATTTTCATCAATATAATTCTACCAATATCCCAAATATTACCTATTTCTTAAAGCTCTGGAACAAATTTCAAAAAAGCACTCAGAAAATATTTCCGGAAATCAAAACAAAATGGAGTTGTATGAATGGATCGTGGCCAGAATCTGGTTTACACTGATACTTGAATGTTTAATTCCTTTCTTTCCAAAAAGGAGTTTGATATTTACCTAGTCATAAATAACAGGAACTGGGGATTTAGACCCCTGTGGAGCTTTTCAAAGGGACTTGCCTTGAAACTAGTGAAGACAATGCTGGGAAATTGAGCTCGAGTGCTACAAAACAACCGTTGCAATTTTAAAGCTCGCATATCTTTAATACACAATGCATGATTGTCTTCCCAGTCCCTACACCTAATGTCACTCCATCCTTTTCCCGATCATGGTTTGGGTAAGGATCATGGAAACAGACAAACATGGCCCAAGCAGCCATGGAATAGTGGTGGCAAGCCCTTTGACTGGGATATATATTGTGAGATATAATTGGATAATTCCCTATCAATCACATCTGGATCCTACACTGCTGTGAATGTTGAGTTCAGGTACATCACTTGTGTTGTGTAACCATCCTCCACTCCTTGTATTTGAGTGGAGAAATACTTTTGTTTCATCTGGAGATTCCATTTCCTTCCATTTCAGTTAAAAGTTCAGACACCAAATTCAAACCACAAGTCCTTATTCTTGCTCCAGATGTCAACAGTCACTCTGGTTCAATTACTGGGGAGGGAAAGTCATAGTTGAGATTCCAAACCTACCTTCACCTGATGCCCAAACAAGCTTCAATCTATATTGAATGTATGTTGATCTAACTGATATAAAAAATACTGAAAATCACAAAACCATAGAAGAGGAAAGACACTTTAGTGTTAACCAGGGCTCAGTAAGTAGCATCTAAAATCCAGCCCTATGCTTATGATCTGGTACTGGAAGAGTTTTGTACTGTGGGAATTATTAATCATTAGATGAGATGTTAAACCTTGTTCTCATCTGTCCTCTCAGGTGAGTATAAAAGACTCAATGATGCTGTATAGAAAGGAACAGGGGCAATCTCGGTGCATTAGCTCACATTAGTGAAACAGGTTAATGTTTGTGACTGTTTATAGAACCTTGTTGTGTATAAATTGATACAATTTTGTTGAATGCAAAAGTGTTCACACACAAA
Organism: Rhina ancylostomus; assembly: GCA_030265395.1. NCBI lineage: Eukaryota > Metazoa > Chordata > Chondrichthyes > Rhinopristiformes > Rhinidae > Rhina > Rhina ancylostomus. The sequence continues at coordinate 18,068,514 of JARFYF010000060.1, read as the reverse complement.
AGAATACTTTGATGAATGTTAAGTATTTGTGTAGTTCTTTAGGACATTAGGGAGTCTATATGTTTGTCAGATTATGTATCACCTACATAATTAGGGCCTGTATGAACTCTAATCTAAAACATTGATGAGAAGAGCAGAATTATTTGATTTATATTAAACCTTTCACATTCTGGACATCTCAATTAGCTTTGTAGCTAATGAGTTTTTAATTGCAGTCACTGATATTTTGTAGGCAAACACAGAGGCCAATTGTGCACAAGTATGGTCCAACAAGCATCAAGTAATGGACCAGTTAAGATTGTTTGGCAAGAATTATAGTCTAGGATTCTTGATTCCTGGCCATCATAGGGAAGTGCAATAGAAATTCTTCCAGTTTTTTATTCTTGCATCACACCACCATCACCACCACGTGCACTGCCCTATGTTAAGTATGGAATTGAAACCATCCATAAGGGCATGCATATTTGATCTTGAACTACATCAGTTTCTTTTACTGCAACAGAGTGGTTGATCTCTCCAAAATATTGGTATCTAAAATCTTTCTGAATGGATAGAAGAGCTGGAATCGGTCTGGCCAAAGTCAGGGAGCAATTGATGATCTGTAATTTCATGCTATATAATCATCAAAACTATGTAGACTAGTCAGGTTCTTCTGTAGCCATTAAAAAGGGCACTCGTCACCAGAAGAATGAATAGCAACAGAAAGATACAAGGCCTTTGTGGGTGGACTGTGGATGGCAGCCTGGGGCTTAATTGACTGGGAGTGCAACAGAGGTTCATCTTTCAATAAAGCCTTTTTGTTCTCACTTTCACATCATATCAACTGGTAGTTAACAGAACAATGATCACAGAATACACAACTTCAGAAAGGAAAGAGACAGCGAGTGTTTGGGCAATAAGGAATTTGTCTCTTTGAATTAGCCATTGTTTATCCAGATTAACTAATTTCCTCCCATTTTTGAGGCTTCTTTACTCAATGCTATTGAAGGCCAATCTGAGCAAGTGTTACATTATCCTCATGGCAATGATATTTATAGAATACTTATATAGTAGCACCTTTAACCTAATATAGTGTCCCATAGCACTTTGCAGAAGTGCATTATGAAATAAAATTTGACAGTAAATAAAATGATAGTAGGACAGCTTGCCAGAGCTTCGCATCATCACAGGCCATAAAATACAAGAAATGGAGGATGACAGAAATCTTGTGAGTTATGAAGTTGGAGTAGTTAACAAAGGAAGGCAGGTGTGACACCACAGAGGAGAGAGCAGAACAATGTCTATCCATGCACAGCTCTTCCCAATTCCAACTCATATCTCAAAGCAAAGCACCACAACTGTCTAGATCATTCTTAAAGGACTTGCATCTATACAAAGCCTTTCACACTGTCAGGACCTTCAAGGCTCTTTACACCCAATGAAGTATCAGAAAAGTGCGATCAATGGTTCAATGTAAGGAAACAACTAGCCAATTTGTGCAGAGTCAGGTTCCACAATTAGATAACAAGACCAGATTATTTGTTTTGGTATTGTAACTCAAGGGCTAGATATTGACCCAGGTACTAGGCGGAATACCCCTGCCTTTTCAGTAGAGCCAAAAGGTTGTGCAGATATAATCTCTGACCAAAAAGATTGGAACTTGAACAGTGCAGCATTCTCAAAATACTACCAGAACTCCCCATTCTGTGGCTAGAAGCTGATAACTACACCAATATGAATGATTCCACAAACATTGGATTATATAATGCACTGTACACTATATAGAGTGCATCATATACACAAGCTTTACAACATATAATACAACATGTACCATATAGAAAGTATTACATAAATAATAATTATAGTGCACAAAACAATGCACATCTTAAACATTACATAGTATACTGACTCTACTATATGGTTGTGCATCATTTATATTATTGTATCCTACAATGCACTAGGTACTATATTTAGTGCATCATAAATACGATTATAATCTATCAAATTTGCTCAAGATTATATACTGTGTATGATATATACTACAAGCACTGCATTATATATTCTGTATGCTGCATGAACTGATATATATTACAAGCATTTCAAATGATGATATAGTCCTGTTTCTATTTAGAAATTGGATGGTTTCTGATTTCTTTTCACATACATAGTTAATATTGATTTACCTGCCTGTTTGGGAATAGAGATGGTAAATTGCAGCCCTGGATGCAAACACCATT
>JARFYF010000060.1:18011564-18045994 GCA_030265395.1 Rhina ancylostomus | reverse complement strand
TTCATGAGGTGGGCTCTTTCCCCCCACCCCCCCCCCCCCCCCCACTTTTATTGTATAGTGAACAAAGAAATTCTGCATGCAACCACACTGGAACTAGTCTAACCTTTTCAAATGAGGAATATAAACAGGTGATCTACCTGAGGCAAACAGATCATGGTTCACTATCAAAAATCACAATAGCACACTAGTAAACACTGAACAGTGAATTTTGGGTAACTTAAAAAGAAATGAAACTCCTCAACAGTGGCAATTTGTTGTGTTTCTAACCAATTGTTGTGGTTGAAAAACCGCCATGTAACAAGTGTCATTTTAGTCAATCTTAAATGAATGTACTGGGGCAACTAGGTGGAAGGGTCTCCACAAAACTTAAAATATGCTTTTTTTGAGATAAAGTGAACTTAGATGACAGGTAATTGACAGCCCATCAAATATGATGCCAGGTAGAGACGACAGAGACCAGGTAGCTACCTGGGATATCCCATTCTCCTAATCATTTGTTTAATACAAAAGATGTTTGATATTTGTGTTTCACTGGTGCCGGGTATCTTAATTCTAGCTCTCTTCTTCCACAGTTCCTCAAGATCAAGGATTACTTTCTTCCAATCCAGTTTTATTTTTGTTGGGCTTTGAGGAGGCTAACAAAGTCAATGTGGGAACTGCAGTCAGAGGGCAGAAGGTGGATGGAGTAGTTTGTGAGTTTGTGAACCTGGCAGTAGATGCTCACTAAGCTTTTGTGTGCCCTTGCTGCATAGCCTTAATCTTTAACCATCCATACAGGAGGGCAGGGATCACTGCAAAACTGTAGATCATGTGTTTGTGCCAGATCTGAGCTGCAGATCTTTGAATACTCCTTTCTTCTACTGATCAAAAGTGTATACTGGTTGGCCAAATAAATACTTGGATTCTAAAATGTCTGAGTGACTGGGAACTGAGTCACCAGAGAAGCACTGAGGCTGGTGAACACAGCAACCCTTCTGGAGAGAATCTAGTTCTTGTCATCTGACACAATGTTTTATACTTTGAATATAAAGATGACAATAGTTTCAATGGCTATACTTGCCTACTTAACTTTAACATTTTGAATGTAGACAGATAAATTTCCAGAATTACATACCTACAATGGTAGCACATCCCAACTAGCAGAACTCCTTTGAATATTCAAGTACTGTTGGCTGATTCAAAAGCTTCTGAGCATGAACTCCAGGCACCCAAAATATACCTCTTTTTGTACAGTGTTGAGGAATGGCTCCCTGAATATACAACAGGTCAGAATATTAAGTAATAAAGCAGACATGTCCTGAACTGTGCATTAAGTGGCAGGGAGACAAAAGACTGCAGATGCTGGAAATCTGGAGCAAAACACAAAAGCTGGAGGAACTCAGCAGGTCAGGCAGCATCTGTGGAGGGAAATGGACAGTCGATGTTTCAGGACAAGATCATTCATCAGTGCTGGGATATGGCCAGTATAAAAAGGTTTGTGGGGGGGGGGGTTTGCACAGAAACATCAAAGGCTGTCTTGAAACATTTTGCTGTCTTCTCCCTCTGTTGGATACCCATTTCTATGATAAATTGCAGTGTGTATTACATGCAGTGACCAATGGATTAGGTACTCAACTAGATAATATTACAATATTTCTCCCAGGTAACTACTTCTATTAACAGAATAAGAAGTGATTATACAATTTATCCACAGCAGCCCACAGAATGTGGAATGATGACTAGAAAATCTTTAAAACTTATTTTGGTTGAGGAGTACACATTGGCCAAAATATCAAGAAGAACTCCCTTTCCCTTCCTCCAAATAACACAATGACACCTTTACATACATCAAAATGTAGCAGACAGGATCTCCCTTTAACATCCCCTCCAAAAGGCAGCATCACAGACACAGCAGTACTCCTTTACTATTGCACTTGAATTGGGAGTCTGGATAACAGGTACAAGTCAATGCAGGAAACCTTTCAGTGAACCTGGATAGTTTGCCAGGACAGTGGCAGATCTCAGACACACTTCTACACTAAAGCCCCATACATTCCTTCTGAGAAAAAAAAAGCAACTGACCTTGTGAGTTTGACGTGTTTTCACGGTTGAAGGTTGTTTGACTTCTTCCTTCAGAGAAACACACACACGCAGCATTTCTGAAGGTGAGCAACAACCATCGAGGGAGCAGAATCCACCAGCCTGCGGTCTCCTGGTCATCTGCATATTTTTGCACTTAACTGGAAGGGAAAGAAAAGGGTAGTTTAAAAAAAAGCTTCACTTTTTGAGACCTAAAAAAATGGTGACACAAAAGGAGCCCAAAGCTACAGAGGAGGAGGGGCCGAGCAAGTAAAATTAAACTTGAATGGCCTCCTTCTCTGCACTTTGAGTCTGTGATGTTGAGAATGACTGGAAAAAGGGGTTGTAGCAGAGGGAGCAAGGGATGGATAGAGCTAAACTACACCCAAGCTACATCTCAGAAGTGGTAAAAGAATGGACAATAGATAAAGACTGAATCATAATTAATGACCTTTAAGAATCAGGGCACATTTAAACAAGATTTTCCTTTAGCTATTCCAATGGCTTTCTGGTCAGCCTCCCCGACACATTCTCCATAAAACTGAACTCATACAAAACCCAAACTCCCAAGTCCCTTTCACTCATCAGCCCATGCTCATTGACCTGCAGTGCATCCTAGAATTGCAATGCTTCAATTTAAAAATTAGTGTGCTTGTTTTCAAATCCATCTATGTCTTCACAATTCTGTAATTCCCTCCAGACCTACAAACCTCCAAGATTTTCACACTTCTCCATTTCTGGTCTTTCATACATCCCAATTTTCTCCACCCTGGCAGTGGTAATCAAAATTTCAAGTTCTAAAACTCTTCTTAAAACTTCTCGATTCCCTTTTCATTCATTTGCTGTCTCCTTCTTTAAAACAGTTCTCAAATCCTCTTTAACCAAGGCTTGGCTCGCCTGTTTGCCATCCAATTTTGGAAGATTATACTCCTGCAAAGTGTTTTGGGGCACTTTACAATGATAAAAATGCTATATAGAGGTAAATCATGGTTGTTTTCACATGGCTGAGTCGAAAACTTCACGGCAACATGTCAGCAAGAGTTTGTAAGTGTAATCTGACAATTTGTGGTGTGAGTAATTCAGTAGTTGGTCTAGTTGTTGCTGCCAGATGAGCAGCTTCACAGGTGGTTGACAGACTGAGTTCACAATGATTACTAAAGTAAAATTAAAATTGTGTACCCAATCACCATGAGCAGCAGAAAGAACTGGAGAGGATTTCCCAAGTAAACCAATTATACCCTGAATCAAAACATTGCCACTTTAAATGCACAAACCCTTATCACTCCTATTGGATTTTTTAAAAAAGAAAACACCCATTCTGCAACTGACAAATTTAATCTTTAGTGCAATACTGAGCCATGCACAGTTGCCAGTATGGATATCAATCTAGAAATGGCAGAAGGAACAGTGTCCAGAAATGAGGTATGAAACCCTAATATCACCAGCCAGATGCTGAAATACCACGATTAAACTAAAGCCTCATTCCAGGATGAAAGCATGTTGGAAAGAGACACTCTTCAACGGCACATTGCAGCTATTGTTCAGCATATGGCATTTCCAATATTCAATACAAAAGGTAAGAAGGAACTTCATTTCCTATTGCAGAAGCTGTTTTCTATCACAACGCTGCAACATTTCTGTAAGTCCTTTGTGTATGAGGCACTACAAAACACCAGCTTTCAACTGTGTGCAAATCATATAATAATTTACAGGGAATCCTGAACTGCAATCTCTCTCATCCTCTCAATCTCAGGGAATTAAGATAAACCATCTACCATCTGCAAAGTTACAAATCTGGTAACAGCAAAATGCTACCCTTGTTATATTAATTGCGACAGTAATTTTGGGCTTAAATTCTCTCGATGAATACACATTGACAATATGAAGCTTAATGACAGCAGGATCAGGAACCACTTATTCAGACAAGTCATTTGGCACAGGAGAAAACATGGCAGTTCTTTCAAAAGGACTATCCATTAACCTATCCTCCTGCTTGTACCCCATGGCCCCGCTTAATCTCTCTTCAAGTGTATATCTCATACTCTTCTTAAAGTTGAGAATAAATCCGCTCCCACCACCCTGTCAGGCAGTGTGTACCAGATGACAACACATTGCACAAAAATTTCACTCATTGAACTCCAACCCACTGCACACGTGACACCAGAACTTTTACCAATTATCTTAAATCTGTATTCTGTTTACCTTCCTATCACTGGGAACAGATTCATCATTGATGGAAACCTTTCAGATAGGATGGGCCAAATGGCCATTTCTAATGCTGTATGATTTCATAATTCCCCAAGATGGGATCACATGCTGGGAAGTAGTTTCACAAGTACTGTTTGAGTTCCTGTTCCTCACCTCATTCTGCCAAAGTGAACCTGCTCATGGGCAATTACTTGGAGGAGATATTTCAGCAAAGCAGAGGTGTGACCTCAGCCAGATCTGCAAGCTTCCAGGAGAGATGTTAGTAAACAACAATCTGAAGTGGCAAACCTCCATTGGTTTCCCCCATCTCGATACATTTAACTCTCCAGTCTACCTGATCTAAGCCAATGCTTACACTCCACTTGCCCCTTCTAATCTTCTTCTACCATGTCTCTAGTCTTTTCTTCCTTATGCATATAACTAGCTTCCCCCTAAATGCATTTGTTATCCTTCCTCATTAGTCATACTCACTTGGTTTCCTATTGGAATTATTTATGGTTCTTATTTCTATTGTAATCAGATGACTCAGTACAGTGAGAGAGGGGAGAGAGCAAGAAAGAGCGATATTGGGGAAGTGAAAGACAGAGAGAGATTGGGGGAAGGGAAGAGAGGATGGAGGGAGAGGGAGCGAGAGAGAGGGAGAATGTCAGAGGTCAGAATAGTGGAGGAAAAGTTGTGGGGGGGGGTGGTGGGGAAGGGGTTGCACCCAGAAACCTGATCTGATTGACTTCTATCAATTGAGTCTCTCTGTGGCTTTGTTTGCTGGCTTGTTTCCACTCACTCAGAAGGATGGAACTTATCATCTGTTGCTGGGTGTATTTCCAAAAAAACATTTACGAGCCTTCATTTCTCAAACTCTCTAACAACCTACCACAATTGCACAAGTACAATTTAATTATGAGTTTTGGGCTGATGACAAAGCTGTCTTATCCCTTTCACTTAAGTAAGCCAAGATCATCATCCTCAGTGGTCTTCTGACAACCACGGATTTGTGATCTAGCATCACCTGGAGCAACATTCAAAACCCCAGCATGTGCTCTCAGAGAGTAGAATGCCATTACCAGGCCAAACCTTCACTCTGGGGCTAAAGGATGTCATAGGTTGATTACGAGTGTTACTGAGTGTCTGTAGAACCTCAATGCATAGTACATTTAGTATTGAAATACACAGGATAAGCAGGCAACTTTATCTCCTACTGAAGAAGGAAGTCATATCCCTGCACTGAAGCCTTGTTACAGTAATTCTGACAATCCCCAATCACAATGCACTAAAATACACCAACCATTAAATGTGTGCAAATCACACAATTATTTAATGGTGGAGCAGACTCGGTGGGCGGAATGGCCTAATTCTGCTCCTTTGTCTTATGGTCTACAGGGACTCCCATGCTTGCTCCATATTCATTTTCTATTTCTTTATAGATCATGTGCTTTACTCTTCAATTCTGCAAACAAAAATAGAACTTACCTTTGCAATCAGTGTTCCTTTGTCCAGTAGGATGGAGATAGACATTTTGAACCAACTGTAATGGTAGCACCCAAGCTCTACTGAAATTTAGACATGGGAAAAGTCTCAGATTCTTTGTGCTGAATATATTACTGGTAGCAGAGTGTCACACTAATACCCTATCAAAATTAAGCCTCTATAATCTATGCTGAAGGATACAGCAAGATTTAAGGAATATGTATAACAAAATTTACTGCACTCAAAATCCCTTACTGCGTAACACAATAAATATGTTTTATTAACATAAATAATATTAATTATATTAAAGAAAGATTTTTGTTGACAGCATGCAATGCAGTTGTAGAAAAGAACCTCAAGGAAAAACTTCTGTTGCCTAGAAAAACTCACCTACATTATTAACCTAACATCTTTACAAAAATGCAGTGTGCCTATCCAGTTCAGATTAACAGCATGATTAGAATGCACAGACTGAAAAAGGCCATTCAGCCCATCAGGTAAGTGCCAGTGTTTACAGTCCATGCGAGTGTCCTCCTACCCTACATCATTTGCTTTTATTCCTCAGCATGCATCTATCCAGCCTCCTTTGAAAAGTGACTCACCTCAATTACTCCAATTGGTAGCAAATTCCACATTCTCTGGTGAAAAAGCTTCTGAACTTGGTGTCTAGTTAACTTTAGCTTAAAAAGGTCAGGTTAATGTATTACAAAAACAACAATTTTTGAATTAACTTGCCAAAATGAGAACCAGATATTAAAACATTTCCTTTCCTTTTTACTGCCATTGCTAAGGTCTGATGAAGCACAGACATTAGTTCTTAATGGACGCTCATTAGCACCAAGGGGCAGAATTCACCCTTGGTCATGCTGGTAATCACACAATATAACAGTAGTTGGATGTTGTACTCCACTTCAGAAACTCTGTTTAATTGACTTCGATGGAACCAAATTTTGGAAGCAGAGGACAGCATATAGCAACAACTACACTGCACATTTAGTAATCCTACCCAAGGATCTGCTTTATTTGTTCACATACCAGCCATCACTCCGAGCTCAACAGTGCTCCAGTTAATTTTCCCCCCAGGTGTTATCGATACCATTGAAATCTACTCTAAGCAGCCTAATAACAGTCTAGACACAATAACAAGATTTGAAAAAAAAGGTTGTCCAACTGGGGCTAGGTAATGTGGCCTCACTGAAAGATGTTTAATGAGGTTCAGTTAGAACTGTTGTAGTCCTTGCATTGTGTGTAAAAATAAAAGGCAATAAATTTATAAGGATAATAACAGTAACATACATTTATATAGAACCTTTAACACAGTAAAACATGCTATGTTACCATCAAGTTAAAACTTTAACTCCAAACCACATAAGCAATATTTGGACAGAACAAAATCTTGCTCAAAGCGGTGGAATTCTAAGGAGGTATTGAGGTGCAGTGGTTTAGGAACTGAATCCCAGAGTTCATAGGTCTGTGGTAAAACAGACCAGCTCTGATTTTAAAGTTTTAACAGAGTCAATAGAGTGAAGGCAAGGAAATTATTTCCTCTGGGACCTCTCTGCACTGAGCAGATGGCCTTTGATGGTCAACTTACGATAACCAGGGATGTGCAAGAGACTAGAATTGGAGATAAGCAGAAATCAGAGGGTTGGAAGCCATCCCAGGAGGAGTGAGGACATGAAAGGGTCTGGAAAGAGGTACAAGGAATTTAATAGCCAATGGAAATCAAAAAGCTGAAGGTGCTGGAAGTCAGAAATAAAAACAGGAAAACAGTCAACAGGTTCAGAAGCATCTGTGGAAGGAGAATCAGTAAAGGTTTCAGACTCAGAAAGAGTGAGAGGTCCCGGACTTGGAATGTTAACTGTTTCTCTTTCCACAGATGCTGCCTGACATGCTGAATGTTTCCAGCATTTTCTGTTTTATTTTATATGGGAATTTTTAAGCCATTGCCAGCCCAGGACACAAATGTTAATCCAGGCAAAGGAGTGAACACAATGTCAAAACCTGAAGTACGGGGAACAAATTTTCTCTGCCATTTGACAAGATCATAGTTGATGTACCTAATCTATTTTCCTCACACAATCTCCCTATTCCTCGATTCCCTTAGAATCTAAAAATGCATTGGTCTCTTCCTTAAATATATTCAGCTGAACATCCAGAGTCCTTGGACACAGGATTCCACAGAGTTATAGTGGATAAACAAGACTAGGCAAGTTAGGATCTGGGCGATAAGGTTTAGGATAAAATCAGATTAATGGAGGATGCAGGAACAGCAGGACAGCTTCGAAACTGCTGAGTCTGGAAGCAATAGACATGGATGTGTCGGACAGAATGATAGAAAGAGGTAACTGTACATCATAAACCAGCCAGGCTGGCTGATCTGACTCCATGCTTCAATACAAGATTTCTCAAAAATCATGGGGAGGTCAAGGGATGGTGATATTAAGGTCAATTTTGCCAGCAAATTCTACCAGGTTTCCAAATGAGAAAAAATCGCCTATTAGCAGGAAATTCCTCCAAATGGCACAAATGGAATCTCTCACTCAAGTACCAGAACTGACCAATAACTAATCGTTCACCACCAGCAGTTTTCTCAAAGTACCTCTATACTGTTTTAAGAGATGGTGAACTGTCAAAATTTCATGAAAAGGGGAAATTCTACATTAACTGCCCAAGCACGATTTAGGCAAGGAGTGTATGAAGTGGTGCAAAGAGCAACTTACTAGAGGAGAATGGCAAGTTTGTTGCATCTCTGCACAGATTTTAAAATAATCTTGGTCTACTGAGGAAAGCTGCTTTAAGTACTAATGCAAGTTCTGGGTAAGCAACCAATTAAGTGTTCTAGATACTAGCAGGTAGATTGGTTTGTGCTGATATAGGTTACTAAGAGGACTAGCAGCAAGGTGGAGTAACAGTTAGTGGTGTTATCTCACGATTCCAGGGACCTAGGTTTGATTGTTACCTCAGGTCCTGCTTCATGGAGTTTACACTTTCTCCCATGACTATGTGGGTTTCCAATAGGTGCTCTGATTTCCTCCCACATCCCAAAGGTAAGCTCATAGTTAACTAGTTAATTTACAGTAATTGCCGCTTAGTGTGGGTAAATGGCAAAAGAATTGAAGGGGACTTAGTCAGCATGTGAGAGAGAATGAAGTAGCAAAGTACAGGTAAATAAGGAATGGGATGGATGGGATTACTCTGCTGGGAGGTGGCATGGCCCCAAAGGGTTGATGGCCTTTTTCTGTATCATAGTAAGCAAGTTATGGTCTAGTATTGTAGGACAAAGGTCAGATCTCAGTGAATTATCACAAACAATTTGGGGACAATATCTCAGAAAGGAAATCTTGGCCTTGGATACAGATTCATCAGCATTATCCCAGGGCTGACAGATTTACTAAGGGGTAATCTGAACACCTCAATCTTACAGGAATCAATTTGCTAGATGTAAATTAAAGATTCTCTCTAGTATACCCTCTTGACTAGTTGCAACCTTAAAAGTTAGAGATAGTTCATACAGCAAGTCCTTTTGTAAAAATAAACACAAATTGTAGTGGAAATCTGAAACACTGTACCACAAAAGGCCAAGCTTTGAAACCAGAAAGGGGCAGACCTTCAATTTGGTGTTGAGGGATACAGAACAAAAGACAGGAAAATGAAGCAAAGATACTGATCAGCTCTAATCTAAATGAGTGGGGAAAACAGACCCACGAGGCTGAAGGGCCTCCTCTTGTTCATAATTAGCAAGGTGCTGCAGTTCTGGGAGAGAATTGCAAACAGCAGAAGTCTAAAGGACAAAGAATATTCTAGAGTTTCAGGTCTGAAAGAGAGGAAGAGGTTTTTGTTTAACATCTCTTCCGAGATGGCAACTGCCTTAGTAATGCACTGGAGTTGCAGCTTAGATTTTATTGGCTGCAGTGCATGGCTGAAGATCAATAGCCATGCCATTAATCTATAACTGTTAGGTGGGAGTGGGGAGAGGTTATGATGAGTCCCACAATGCCCAAGGTCAAAATACAAGATCCATGGCATTATTTTCAAGGTTACTGCCTGGTGTCCTGACTGATACATTGAGATCACTACAATAGATTGTCTGTTCATTATCTCATTGCTACAAATATAAATACATACCATGAACTTGGAGCAATGAGGCCAATCAGCCCTTCATAGCTGCGTCACTATTCAATAAGATCATGATGATCTGATTCTAGCCTCAGCTGCACATTCCTGCCAACCCCTGGGAAATTTTCTTCTCCTCTATAATTTACCATTGCTTTAAAAATATTGAAAGACTTTGTCTCCACTGCCTTTTAAGGAGAGTTCTGAAGATTCATGACCCTCTGAGAGAAACAGTTTTGCCTCATCTTTGTCTTAAATGGGGGAACTCCTTATTTTTAAAGCTGGGATCACTTGTTCTAAACTCTCCCACAAGAGGAAACATCCTCTACACACAGACCACACAGGATCTTATGTTTCAATCATGTCACTGATCACACTGCTAAACTCCAGTGGGCACAAGGCAATCATGTTCCTCACAAAACAGCTCACCACTAGGTACCATTCCAGCAAAAATTACTCTTCACTGTTCCAATACATTCATATCTTGCCTTAAATAAAGGAACACAATTTTGCACAATATTCCAGATGTCATCTCACCAAAGCACTATTTCGCAAAAGTGCAACATCCCAATTTTGGTATTCAATGTTCCTTGCAATAATTAATAACATCTATTAGCTTCCCTATGCACACCAGCCTTTCATGAATCAAAAACTAGGGTGCCCAGATCCCCAAGCATCTCAGAGTTCTGCAATGTCTCACCATTTAGAAAATATACTTGTTTTTTTCATTTTTCCTGCCAAAGTGGACATCTTCACATTTTTCCACATTCTACTCCATGAGCCAGATCCTTGCCCACTTATTTAACCACTCTCAATCCCTTTGAAGCTTCCCAATGTCTTTTCACAACTTATTTTCCAACTGTGTATGTATCATCAGCACATCTAGCAACTGTACCTTCAATCTCTTCATCCAAATCATATAGACATTGTTAAAAGGATGAGATCCTAACACCAATCCCTGTGGTAAACCATTTGTTACATCTTGCCAACCAGAACAGAAACATTTAAGCCTACCCTCTTTTCTCTGTTATCCAGCCAATCTTCCATCAATGCCAATATGTTATTTCCTACACCTTGAGCTTTTATTTTCATACCTCTTGTGGCAAATCATCAAATCCCTTTTGGAAATCTAAGTACTGTACATCTGCTGGTTCTGCTTTATCCGAAGCACATGTTACTTCTTCAAAAGAACGCCAATAAATTGGTCAAAGATGATTTTCTTTTCATAAAACCAGGTTGACTTTAACTGGTTACCTCTAAGTGTTCTTGTATAATATCTTTAATAATAGCTTCTAACACTTTCCCTATGATAGATGTTAAGTTAACTGATCTGTAGCTTTGTGCTGTCTCCCTCATTTTTTGAGTATAGGAGTTACATTCTCTATTTTCTAATCTAGTGGCGCCTTTTCCAATGTAATATTTCAAAATTTAAAACCAGCATATCAGCACCTTCCTAGCCACTTCCCTTAAGACCCTAGAATGAAGTCCAACAGAACCTGGGTACTTGCCAGCCAATAACCTGCTCAGTACACTGTCCTGCTGGTTACACGTTTCTCCAAGTTCCTTTGTCCTTTCCAATGTCAGATTTATCGCTGTTTCTAGGATGGGACATGTATCATCTATAGTGAAGATGATACAGATACATGTTTAATTCATATATCATCTCCTTACTTCCCATTAATTTCTCCCAACTCACTTTCTAAAGGACAAATGCTCCCTTTATTAATGCTTTTAAATAGCCATAGAAACTCATATTATCTGATTTTACATTACTAGCGAGCTTTGTCTAATTTTTCCTTCCACATTAATCTTTTAGTCATTATATATTCCATCCAATCTTTTGAACCCTACCAGTCTTTGTGCAATTATTTGATTTATTTTTCCTTCAAGGTTGATACTCAGAGCCATAGAGTGATACAGCATGGAAACAGGCCCTTGACTCCACCGAGTCCATGCTAACCATCAGGTGTCCTTTTACACTAATCACTATTTATTCTCCCCCCATTGCATCAACTTGCTCCAGATTCTACCACTCACCTACAGTTGCCAATTCACCCACTAAACTTCATATCACTGGGATGTTGGAGGAAACCGGAGCACCTAGGGAAAACCCAAGTGGTCACATGGAAAACATGCAAACTCCACACAGACCTCACCAGAGCTCAGGATTAAACCCGGGTTGCTGGATCTGTCAGACAGGAGCTCCACGGGCTGTGCCACTGTGTTACCCTAAAGATATCCTTTCTCTATTCTATTTATTTTTGAGGATCCCTTTAAAGGTCTTGTCACCACATCTCAATCAAATGAATCCTTAACCAAATTTGCCAGCTCCCTTTAGCTAGTTCTGCTTTCATAGTCTCATAATTGCCCTTACGAGTGAAAATACTATACAAGTACCCATTCTTCTTTCCCTTAAACTGAATGTAAAATTCAATCATTTTGTGATTACTGCTACTTAGAGACTCCTTCACTATGAAGTCATTAATTAATCCTAACTCCTTGGACAATACAAAGGTCTTGTATAGTCTGGTAGGCTCCCAAATATGCTGCTCTGAGAAGCTATCCTGTAAAATCTTAATGAACTCCATGTCCATGCCCACCTGATCTTTCCAGTTTATATGTAGATTAACATCCCGTGATTATCACTATATCCTTCTGACAAGCTCCCATTATTTTTTCCTTTATACTGCATCCTACCACGTGGTTACCGTTAGGGGGCTGTAGAACACTCTCACAATTGACTTCTTGCCTTAATTACTTCTCTTCCCCTCCCAAACTACCTCTACAGCCTTGTTCCCTGGTTGTTGGAACTTACTATACAGAAATTGGCTCCCATGTTATAACAGTGACTCCACTTCAAAAATAATTAATTGAGTGTGAAGCGCTTTAGGAGGTTCTGAAGTCAAGAAGTACACTACATAAATAGAAGTCTTTCTTTTAAATATCTCAAGATACGAACGCTTGCATTATGTGTTGGAAGGTCACACAGATCAAACTTTCCTTACACTGCCAGAAAGGATAAAAAAGTATCCTTTCTTTCTTTCCCTCTCATTCCTACTCTCCAGCTCCTTTTCCCATCACAATCTTTGTCAGCCTCTTATTTCACTAATCTTATTTTGATCCTATCAAACAGAGGGTTTGAAGACTGAAATAAAAATGTTACAATAAGGCAGCCAGAAAGCTGAGAATACTCTTTACTAAAATACCAACTACATAATAACATGCCTCCTTTTGTCTGGAAAACATATAATTTACAAATAAAGTGAGTCCTATAATCATAATGATGAATGTGGCAGCTGAAATTTAACTGTGTGCCATTATATTGTGATTAAGGTTGTGCCTTCGTTGTATAATTAGAGCACATTCTATCCACAGGTTAATTTGGGAATATTTTGCCTCTAAAATATTTTCTGGCCTGTTCTCAAAAGGCACTGCTTTATAGTGATGTCATTCAATAGATCCTTTTGATGCAAAACCATAGAATAACACAGCAGGGAAGGAGGCCGTTCAGCCCACCATGTCCGAAAAGAAAACAAGACTTATACAAAGAATCTAATGACATCAGGATGTCCAAAAATGGTTTGCAGCCAATGGAGTAATATTTCCATATAGTCACCATTGGAAATGCAACAGAGCACAGCAAGGTCATGTAGATGGCAAAGTCCAAATACTGTAGTTTGTTTTAGAAATATGATTGAGGGATAAATAATGGCCAGGGCATTGGGTATCCCCAGGTTTTCTTCAGAATATTGCCCCTACTTACATATGTCCACTTGAAAGGTCAGACAATGCTCCAGTAAAATTTTGCAAACAAGTGGCTACAACTCAGACAGTGCAGCCCTTCCTCAGTATTGCACTATGGTCAAGTCTCTAGAGTGGAACTAGAACCTTCAGTTTTTTGATTCCGAGGCAAGTAGGATACAATTTGGCATATATTTGAAAGATTTATCAATTAGTTCAAATCCCATGATCTATATCTATACCCCATCAAATAATTCCTTTTCTAGGTATCACTTTTCTCTTGTTTGTAATCAAATTGCCTTTTCACTATTACCATTGAATATACTACAGCTACACTTTCAGGTAGCAAGTTATCATAATCTGAAATCCACCAGGTATATAAACATTTGCTTAGAAATTCTAGTGCAGAATATGGACCTGCTGGATTGGGATGGCAGCAAGGGATCAATGGCCACATGGGGTGGGGGAGTGGGGAGCTGGGTTTTCAATCTGCTACTTACCAAAACTTAAAACATAGTTGTCCTGGGAGTGCCTATTGATGGTTGTTCCTTGGGCAACTTAGTTTAACTTCCCCTGCAGTGTACAATGTTAAGAGGTGCATGGCCAATGTGGAAGTTGTGTTAGACAGTCAAGGGCATGCCTGATCAAATTGCTAAACCAGGAAGTAGTGGTATTAAGAGTTTACTGTGGAGGATGAGGAAGATTTTCAGTTGCACCATGCTAAGAAAAAAAGGGTTATGTGATTAAATTTCCTTATGTCACCACTTTCCAATCTTCATAAGCTTCATAATGGATCTTTATCAGAAGTTTAACTGTGGTGCAGTGGGTAAACACTATCATCCTTTAGATGGGTACAGGCCTATTACAAGGGCTGAAGTGCATAAGTGCATAACCCAGACTGATAATCTCAGTAGAGTACTGACATCGAGTGCTACACTGCTGAAGGTACAGTCTTTTGGATAAGTCTTTAAACTGATGCCTGGGCTGGTGGTGTGGTGATCCCATTGCACATTTTGAATGAACAGGTGAGTTTATACAGTCATGGCCAACATTCATACTTCAAATGGCATTTGCTTTGGATTCATAACTTGAATGGTATAATGAAGACTCTGCAATGAAGCAATGAGAACCGAAGGCAAATTGAAGAAAGGCAAATTTAAGAAAATTTCCCCAACCCAGAAGTGCAAACTTTACATAAAGTAACTTGTGCTTGTGTTCTGAGAACTATTACAGAACTAAAAAAAAACTAGACTTTAAATCTCTCAGCAGCATTCAAATCTAGTCCCTCTCCATTTCTGTAACCTCCTCCAGTCCTCTAATCTCACTAATCTTCCTTTTCCAGCCTTTTGGTAATCTGATGTTCTTTGTTCCACCAGTGGTAATTGTGTCTTCATTTGTCTAGGACTCAAGTTCTTTAATCATTCTCTCTGAAACTCCTCACCTTTTTCCAAAGGATACTATTAAAATCAGTCCTGACATCCATCCCAATTTGAGACCTGATGTTCAATTTCCCTTTAAAAGACTGGAGTAAAACAACAGTAAAACAGGCACTTCAAAATGTTGAAAGGAACACAGAAATGCAACTTGTAAAAAAAAATGATCAGACTTCATAAAGCACAAAGCATTCAACCAGCAGGCAAAGCTTGGTAACCAGAGCAACTGTAATTGCAGGTCTCTCATCTACTGGATGTGACAGCTCCAGGATCATTTACTGCAATTTATCTGCAGCCCTTGCTAGACCTGAACTCTTAGAGCAGTAGATTTTTTTTGTTGTAAAAAGCATTAAGTGATAGCAGATGACGCCAGGAAATGCTGTGACTCTATTTCACCAACACTGCATTCTCTATTAACCCAGGGAAAGCAGACTGCATGATAGATGCCTGATGCTGTCCTTCGTTATCATCATGGCCACTTGGTGCCAAATCTTGTTGACATAACCCATTAAAAAAGGTGAAAAAAAAACAGGGAGGTCCAATGCCTATACCAGCATCAATGTTGTACAATGTTAAGAATACTTGGAGTCTAAATATATCCAAGGTTATATATTCAGCTGTAAGAACTCTATGAATCTATTAAATTCCATTCCTTCCCCCACCTCCATAGATAGTTGTGAGTGTGGACAAGTGTATTTGTGTGTGCATCCATGAGAGTGACATCTTCAGTGAGTTTAAGTTCCATTTAGCAGAAGATTACATGACTTCCAATTTCTTCATGTTCCAAAGTTAACCCTTGGGGGTTCATGTTAAAGTGCAAAATAGAACATACTTTTGTACCTTAGAAAAGAAAGTATTTCTTCGCAGTGGGAGTGCAGGAGGAGGCCAGGGTGAAAGGGAGGAGGTTTTATTTTGCAAAAGGTCAGAGGTGCTGAGAAAGACCAGGGACAAAAGGAACAGCTCGAGACTGGGCTCTCACAGAAGAAGAGCCTTTGTAAAGAGGGTCAAGTCAAAGGTCAGACAAGACGGCCGGGTTTATGCAAAGCTGAAGCATTCAGCCACCAATGATTCCATTCTGATCTGAAGGCGAATAACAAGGACATGTGGGAAAATGTTTAATGTGGGGGGGGGGTGGGGAGGGAGTGAGGGAGCATTGCTGTTCAGAAAAGAAGCAAGGAGAAGATGGCACAGTGTGAATGATGATGCTGTTTCACACATTGGCAAACCAAGGAGGGTGGAAGATTTCCCCCCATTTCCACATTCTGACTGCAATGAAGTGAACATTAATCATCTGTGGTAGTTCCACATGAAATGGGTTTTCTGCAGATTTAATTCCTCCTTTACCTTCAGACTTCACCCCACAGAAAGAAGCACAAGGAAAGGAAAGGTGATAGTAATGTGCTTCTATAGCATCTTTCCTAACATCAGTCTATCCAACATATTTACAGCCAATTAAATAACTCTGAAGTGTAATCACCACTGCAATGTTGGAAATAAGGCAGCCAATACAGACAAAGCAAGTTTCCGCAAACTGCAATGAACAAGTGATTAGAGAGTCAGTAGGGTCCTTTCTTAACCTCAGAGATGCTGATTGATAAATAATTAACCAAGAAATGAAATAGAAAATCCATGCTCTTCTTTAAAACAGTGTTGTGGCATTTTTTAAAAAATTATCTATAGGAAATGACAAGTGGGCCTTAGTTTAAAATACCATCTGAAGGGCAGCACTGCCTCAGTATTGCACAGCAGTATCAGTCAAGATTCGAGCTCAATTCAGAGCAGAAATGGAAATGTCACATTGGACTTGGGGTTATTCATCTGGGCAAGAGGTTCTGTGAAGACTGTCTTCAATTTGTTCTCATTAGGTCACCTCTTAGATGACATCTCAGATATTGTGCCACAGGTGCCAGGTCTCTTCCAAGTGCTCATTTTATTTAAGTGAAACACACAGCACGGGGTTCCAGTTGCTTTTCAGTAAAAACAAAAAGAGGATGTGATGAATGCACCCCATCTTAAACCTGGCCCCACTCTCTTCAGCGTTGAATTCAAGGAAGAAGATGAAATAAAGGAAATGGATGGTTGAATAAGTGGTTCCTTTACCCCTCCTTTTATTTTTCTAAGTACCAAATGCATTCCTTCTGATTTGGGGATACAGGCAGTGGAACCTTATTGGGTATCAAATGATGAATACACAAGTACAATTTCAATAAGGGGTGCTAGAGAGCAGTTAGTAACAGAAAACCCCCACTCTCTGCCCCTTCCCTGTTGAGCATTACGGGGTCAAAAGTTGAATCTCATCATACACTCAAAATTCACTCTACTGTCTTTTTAACCATTTTCACCTCCAGTCTGGTTAAGTACTCCAAGGTGCTTTTCCAGAACAGCTGTCAAACAAATTTGAATCCAAGCCACATCTCGAGATATTAGGGTAGAAAAAAGACTGATTAAACAGTTTTAAGAAGTACTTTAAGAAGAGAGGTGAAGATACAAAGGATTCATGGGAGCCAAATGCACACAGACCATTTGTGGAGCAATTCATTTCAGGGATGCACAAGAAGCTGGAATTAGTGACGCATGGAGACCTTGGAGGGTTGTAAGGCTGAAGGAGGCTACCAGATAGGAAGGAGGAGATGAGAGCATCAAGGGATTGTATATTGCACAGTACACCTGACCCAAGAGCAAGATCAATACTGAAAGGAACATGAGAAAGTGTTATATTTCTGAGCACTGACTGCATGGATAATCATGAAAGAAAAACACACAAATGGAAGTGGAGAAAGAGATAATAAAACAAGGCACTGTTATTCCCCAGACAGCAGAAAGCAGGAACATGCAGTAAGTCACTTGTCGTCTCCTCTCACCTCTGAAGGTGTGATTTCAGATGAAACTTTAATGTCAAGTCCCTATCTCATGTAGCAATAAGACACTTCAGGACAGTACTCTGAAGAAAGCAGAGTTCTATCTGGTTCCCTGGCCAATATTTACCATTCAAAAAAAATGCTTCAGATTCCTGTTTGTGGGACTTTGCTGTGCACAAACTTGTTTCTTCTACTACAACATACCCATGCTACAAAACATGCTTGTGCAGTAATGTACTTTGGGATGGCAAGAGGAGTTATATAAATACAAGTACCTTTACTTCCCTTTTCTTACTAGCACAGAATATTCTCTCAGCATGAACTAATGCTATCAGAGAGTGGGACATCTGGGGCCAATTTTTTCTTATTCATGGTGAACAGGTTTCTGCTGTTCAAAAGCAAAACACAGTGGCCTCTTGAACTGGTTGCACAAACAGTGTGATCATTAAAGCAGGCAGCTGAGGAAATGGGCTGCAACTGGAATGCACATTAGACATAAGAACATTTTAATTCTCCTTGACCTTCCTTCAGCTATTAAATATACTAATGATTTTACTCCTATCACTGCATAATGCACTTTGCTTATGCTGTGAGCACCCAGTTTGCTGCCCAGTACACTTCACAACAATGAATAATGCCCTACACAAAAACTTCCACACAAGATGGATCTTGGCAGGTCCCTGGTATTGAAGGACACCCATGTGATAAATGCCTTACCACAGACTAGTGCTTTATTTTTATCCTTCAACCAACCACTAACAGGTTATCATCTCATTATCACATTGCTGTTTACAGGGACTTTGTATGCATAAGTTGCCTGCTGCATTTCCAAAATTACATGACAGATTTTCTATCAACCAAAGTTGTAGCATCCATACTACAGACCTGGTTGAAGCCAGCCAGGTCAGCAGAACCAGGAGACTAAATCTTGGACTCTTAAAAATTGTACTTCATTGCCTCTACAAAACCTCAGGACAAATAGTGCCTATCAAGGTGCTACAAAAATGCAAGTTATTTCTTTTTTTATATTGAAAAGATAGACATCAGATGCTGAATGTGGTAGGGCAGGGATTGACTGGAAGATATTCAGTCTTATATTGGCACAAGAAACACTTAGTCTCAGCTGAAAGAATTGCCTTCAAATTTGTTCCTTGGCATCTGATGTGTGTTTGTGACTTAAGGCTTGAATTAAAAGAACCCAAGATCTCACCATTAATTTGCAAGTTAGTGAGGCCCACTGGGAAATGAGTCTGGCAATTCACTGGCTTGATTGGGTTTGAAAGAGAGTGATGGAAGGAGGCTCAGGTGGAGCATAAATTTTAGCACAGATCAGATGGGCAAAAAAGCTATGCAGCACAAAAAATTGCACATAAAAGGCTGTCAGCTTCTCATTCTACTTCACATTCTTTTTGAAGACTGGAAATGAATGAACCCTCCCGTGCTGAAGCGACTGAATTGTGTTAGGTTAAGGTTCCTTAAGTGCCAAGCTACCATTTCTCTTTGTTACGTGACCACTCTATGGATCTGGGTACGGCAGAATTGGGTGATACTCCACTTGTCCCTGACAAGACACAAGTTATATAAATTCTTTATGCCAGCTCGAGTTTTAGGTGCCAAGAATTCATACCAAATGTCTGGGTGCATAACCCAAGGGTTTTCCCCTCCACCTCATCTCTTGGCACCTCCTGCTTTTCAACAAGAGGGTATCGCTAGCACAAGACATCAAAGGTAGGCGATCAATTTGTCTCTTGAAGGACATGAAGCCTTAGAAGCAGCAAATAGAAAGGAAAGCTGTTGGGATTCTATACCCAGGAATCTCCTGTGCCCAAAGCTTTAGATGCAATGCCAATTCACAAAACCAATGGAGAAAAACCCAAGACAATCCCTCTCAGATCAACATGTTGTTCTCTTATCAACATTAAAATAATCAGTCTTGATTGATTTTTCTTTCCCTTATCCAAAGGCAAGTTGTAGCATCCATGGGGTTGGTTGAAGTCAGCCAGCTCAGCAGAACCAGAGGACTGTATACAAGACCTTCCTGGGCTGTGGGGTCAACCCATTCATTTTACCTTGAGGAAGTAGAGGAGGCAGAAACTGCACGGGGTATTGCTCTCAAGAACCAAAAAAAAGCTGAAATGCGGCCAGGAATGAAAGTAAAAAAAAAATTTATGATTATGGTCATATTGCTAATGATGCCACTTTAACGCACCTGTACCAATGGGTTAAGGTGGCACTGTTAGCAAATGACCATATAAGCCATACTTCTATGCTCTACTAGCCCACACTGGTTTACTTACACCTCTGAATGTAGGAAAGCTGGAATATAATTTAACAGCAATCTCATATGATCCTGCGGAGAGCATTGCTCACAACTTGCCCTTGAAGGTCGCTAACTGTGGTTAGACAGATTCCTGGAGGTTGTAGCACATGTTCATCTACCTATAACCAACCCAGCCAACAAGCCCACTTCACAAAGCTTGACCTACATAAAGAAAGAAAATACATACATTATTTAAATGGCTCATACTTAGTTAGTCTAATTTTCTCACGTTTTTTTCCAGAACAGATTGTCCAAAAAATGCTGAAAATGTTTTTAATCCCACTATGATTTTTACACTTTGTATTAATGCAAGAGGTAAATCTTTCAAACTGGGGTCTCCGGGCATATCCTAGATGGCTGACAACCTTGAGATGTGCTCATCTTGGGTACCTCTCTTGTCGAAAGCATTCCATGTAAATCCCCCAGCACTTTCTTTGCTGCAACAGCAAGAACTGAGAGCAAACACAGGCTCTCACCTGCTCCTCCACTATGCAATGCTGTCGACACCAATCCACCTTTACTGTTCTTGTGTATTTCAAGATCCGAACCCCTCACTAATTTAGTAATGTCAATTCATGACAAGGCGTTTAAAAGGGAAGGAAACAAAATATCCTGCAACAGGCAGCTGCAGCTAAAGAATATGCCACAACTGATCAAAGCCAAGGACATGTGAACTCAGAGCCCCAGACAGATGACCTGTTGACCCCAATGCTTTTAGTCTGCCTGTCAGCTGCAGTGTGGCATGCATGGATCTGTAAACCCTTGACAGAGCTGAAAAAAAGTCTAAAAGCAGTTAAGCCAGAGAAATTTGGGAGTCATACTCTATTACCCAAGGAGATTATTCATGCAGAAAATGAGGTACTTTGGAGCCAGCATTAGACACCTACCTTCGGCAGAGCTGCCTTCTCATTTTGCCAGACCTCGTTTCTCATCCAAAGTGACTCTACTTAATGAGTCTGATTTAAGACAAACATCAAGTAATTTTCTTTTCCTATTCAAATGTATACATTTAAAGAGGCACTATCTATCCTTGCGGAGGATGTCTGGCAAATTTATTAAGTGGGAAAAAATCAAGGTTGGGTAAAATTGAACCTTACTTTCACCATGACGTAGTGTGACTGATAAGGACACTAGCCTTCCCTGCAATATCATAAGAAAATGTTACCGATGTGTGCATCACATGATATTAAGGACATTTACCTCTGCTCTACTAAAGTCAGAAAATTCAAGTTCCTGTGTGTGAATTAGCAACTAATGTTACAAAATGGCAGGTTACGGTTGTGGTTACTGGAGGTATTGGCAATGGCTATGTATAGTCGGGAGCAGGGCCTGAAGGTGTGGGTTTAAGCAGTACAGCAGGTTTGACCACAAGCTGGCACTCCACAGAAGCACTGAGGAGGTTACATATTGTTAGAAAGGGTGTCTTTCAGATGTGATATAAAATTAAGAGTCCTTCTATCTTTTCTGGTGGACATTCATGGAAAAATTCAAATGAAAAGCATGGAAGTCCTGGGTCAAAACTTATCACTCAAGAAACTTCACTAAGTCTTGAGAGGCCTGCTGTACACAAGTTGGATGAATGTTTCCTGGTTTGTATCAACAACCAGTCTTTAAAAGTTTTCCTGTGCAATTACAGGAAATTCAATACTTTCTCTCTTACTTCATTCCTTCCCACTATCCAGGAACACAAATAATCCTTTCAGGTGAAGCAGTAATTCAATTCCTCCTTTTCCAGTTTAGTGTACTATAACTGGTGCTCACAACGTGGTCTCAGCTTTATTGGGAAAACCAAACACAGATTTGGCTCAGAGCATTCAGTCTGCAAGAACAACCTTGAGCTTCCAGTTGCCTGTCGCTTTAATTCTCCATCCCACTTGTCTGTGGCTTCCTGCACTGTTCCAATGAGGTCCAGTGTAAGCTTGAGGAACAGCACCATATCCATCTGAGAACATTCCTTCAGGACTCAATATCATAATCAACAATTCCTCTCGGCAGTTCTGCTGCTTATCCTTCTGTGATATTAATTTATTTTTTCTCCATCCATACAGGTCGACAGTCACTGTGCCTCCTGTGGGGAGTTGAGCCAGAGTTGTAGGGCTGGTCACTTCACCTTGAGTGGGATACTTCTGGTAGGACTCAGTAAGCTCCCTTTGCCCTTGAACAGCATCACCTAGACATCAGCCCCCAGCTCCGGGTGAGCCATCAGGCACGGCAGCAGTTTAAAGGACATTTCCAATATCATCCTTTTGATTTCAGTTGTCTACAACATCTCTGACCTGCATTTCACAGGTTTTACATGTCTCTCAGCTTGTTTTCTCTTCCCAGTGGGCTTCATGAATCTATCAAACAGATAGCTTTGTAAGTAATCTGTCACCATGGCAATCCTGAAATCATCCTATCAGAGATATTCCCTTTGTTCTATCCATCCATTCCCTATCTTCTCTACAACTTGAAATTAACATATTTTCTCACTTTTCTACTTCTGATGAAGGGCCTTTGATGTGTTTACTCTCTCTCTTACCACAGTTACTCTCTGACTGTGGAGTGTTTTCTGCTTTTACTTTAAAAGTATACTTCATTAGCTCCAAAATGCTTTGCTACAGCTCAATATCCCAAAATACAAAAGGAAAAGCAACCCAGCTATGGTTTACAAAAGACCTTAAGAATATGCAAAACAGAGGCATATGGAGTTACCAGAAAGAGTAGCAGGCTGGAGGCTTGGAGCAGTTTACAAATCAACTGAAAGAAATTTATTAAGAGATCAAAACTAAAGTATGAGAGTAAACTTGCAAGGAACATAAAAGTGAATAATAAAAGCTTCTACAAAAATGCAAAAAGGAAAACTTTTTTTAAGACAAACATCGGTCCTTCACAATTAGAAACAAGTGAATTTATAATGGTGAAATGGTTGAGCAAATATCCAAATATTTTGGTTCTGTCTTCACAGAAGAGACACAAATAACTTCTGACATGTTAATGAATCAAGAATCCAATGAAAGAAGGAATTTAAAGGAAATTAGTATTAGTAAAAATGACCTGGAGAAATTAATGGAATTGAAAGCCAATAAATCTCCGGAGCCTGATAATGTGCATCCCAGAGTATTAAAATAAATTGGCTCAGAAATGGCAGATGCACTGGTTGTCAATTTCTAAAAATCTGTAAATTGTGGAACCGAACCATTCCTACGGATTGGAGTGTGGCATCATCTGATAAAGAAGTGGGGAGTGAAAATGGGGAACCACAGACCAGTAAGCTTAACATCAGTAGTAGCAAAACTACTAATGACTTTTATAAAGGATATGATGACAGAATACTTAGAAAATATAAACTGAATGAGACAAATCAACACAAATTTATGAAAGAGAAATTGTATTTGACAAATCTACTGGAGTTTTGTTTTGACCATGTAAATGTCAGAATAGGCAAGGGATAACCAGTGGATGTAGTATGAAGTGCCAAATAGAGGTAAATGTGCAAAATTAAAGCACATGGGGGCACTATTCAGGCTAATGAAATGATAGTCATCATTGCAAGTGGTATAGAATAGTTGTAGGGAAATTTTGATACAACTTCACAGAGCACTGCCTATAGTCCTGGTCTTCATACTTAAGTAAGGATAAAATTGTACTGGATGCAGTGTAGAGAAGCTTCACTGGGTTACTTTCTGGGATGATGAGATCGATGTATGAAAAGAGAATGAGGAGGTTGGGCCAATGCTCATTAGAGTTTGAATGGAAGATTATCTTTTTGAAATATACAAGATTCTGTGGATGTATGACAAGGTAAATGCTAAGGTCACTCATTTAGACGAGGAAGAATTTCTTCTCTTAAAGAATTATGATTCTTTGCAGCTTTCTATCCTAGGTAGCTGTGGAGGAGGAGTCATTGAATATATTCAAGGCATTGACAGACATTTGAATTGTAAGGGAGTGAAGAGGTATGGAGAGAGAATGGGATAGTGGTGTTGACGCCAAAAATTGGATCAGCCACTATTTTAATGAATGGCAGTGTAGGCTCGAAGGTCTGATTGGCCTCCAACTGACCTCTATTGTATTTGGAGCATCGAAACACAAGCAAAGTGAGGGAATACATCAGGTTTTTTGACCAAATGAAGCTCAATTCTCATTAACTCCATTAAAAAAACTTTCCCTACAGAATCTCTGAAAACACGAGTACTTCAGTGCATCTCTTATTAGAGCTCTGATCTCGTTCTCTGCTTTTTTCATGTTGTCTTTAAAAAGTTTAGAGATTTTGCATATTGACTTCATTTTATTATATAACTTCTATGTCAACACATTCCTTAACCCTCTACTTTACTTTAAACTGCTCTTAATGCTTCCACCACTAATTTCAGGTTCACGTCCATTATACAGTATTAATATTTCACCATTCAATACCTTAATTGGCATTAATTGAACAGTCAGTGATTTTTCAGTTGTTATTCCCTCAAAATAAGAGTTCATTTCAACAGCCCCATGGGTTGCCTTGTTGACTCTGAATGGAGTAAAGAGTTCCTTTGTAATCAGGATTCTCTTGCACTTGCTGTCAGTGCTGTTGAAAGTTAATTCCTTAGAGTTGCTTCAATCTACTTTCCTTGGGATAAAAGTGGCATCAGTATTCAACATCAAGGATAGAGTAGAACTTTCAGAAGTATACGACAATCAAGAGTCCAGATCAGTGGCCTAAAATGCACTAATGAA
The DNA here is from genome assembly GCA_030265395.1 of Rhina ancylostomus. Lineage (NCBI taxonomy): Eukaryota > Metazoa > Chordata > Chondrichthyes > Rhinopristiformes > Rhinidae > Rhina > Rhina ancylostomus. The sequence continues at coordinate 18,021,095 of JARFYF010000060.1, read as the reverse complement.
ATCAACTTTCACTGGAATTCAAAACAGGATGAATTTTAAATACAGATGATATTTTAAAGTACTTTTCCAATTGTCCTTATTGTGCAATTGGTAGTGTGATATTTAACCCATACAAACCAGATTTGATTCTGGCCTCCACTGAAAGCAAAGATCTAAAGTGCTTAACAGGCAATTAAAAACTTTTGAAGTTTTGTAACTGTTGTAATGTAGGAAATGCCATAGCTAATTTGTTCATAGCAAACTCCTATTAGCACCAAGTGATACTGACCACGTAATCCATTTTAGTGATGTTGGTGAATGGCAAGTCTTGGTCAGGACACCCGAGAGAATGCATTATCCTGTTTAGATGGAGTCTTTTACATCCAAGCAAAGAGCAATTAATATCTCATCCTCAATGCAGCTCCTCTGACAGTGATGAGCTTCCTGTGAATGATAGGAGCTTAAGTTGCTGCAGTGAGGTTTAGGATTATTACAGTAGAAAAAGCCATTTGGTCCATGTCTGTTTATTGTAATTTAAACCTGTTAGTCCCATTCCCACTCCTCCCTCACAGTATTGCGATTTTTTTCCCCTTCATGTATCTAATTCCTTTTTCCAAACCACCACCCTTTCAGGCAGTGCACTCCAGGCCATAACTACTTGGGGCACGGAAGTGTTTTCTCTCACATCACCCATGCCCTTTCTGCTTCCCTTTAGTCACTTTGTCTAGACCCCTCAAGATTTGAGTACTTCTACACACAGTAGACTACTTTCCAATTGGTGAAAGACCAGAAGCTTTAGAGCATATTAGCAGAATACAGTGTGCATTGACTAGAATTCTGCTGAGACTCCAAGAGTTAAATTACGTGGAAAGACAAGCTCAAACTCATAACCTTCTGACTCGGAGGCTAAAGCACTAACCAATGAACTAAGGCTAACACATCTGTTTTAAAATGAATTGCAGATTCTTCAAGTCACAGTAAGAGACAGAGTGACAATCTGCTTGCAGTACATAATTTGGTGTTGTGATCACCTGATTAGCAGTCAGAACCCAAGAGCACATCAATAAAACTAATCATTTAAAGCAACATTAGTAATGTGGTCCATTTGATTTTTCAGGAGGGAGGGAAGATTTCTTTGAAGCCACTTCATTAATCACATTTCAGTATAAAGTTTTTTTAAGTGCGCCTGGGAATGGTTGCTGTTGACTTTGCAGGACTCCAATAATATTGTGATTATTAGATCAATTGATGGAAACCGTACAAAGTGTTTGGAAACCTTGGCAGTATTCCCTACACTGAATTGCAGCCACTGTTAACTTTCAGAAGCACCAGATTAATGAAAACACTTTAGAAAATTATTTTTAATTCATGACTTTCATGATCAAAAAGATCAAGGTATATTAACACTGGCCAATAAAACACACTTTCTTCAATTCAGATATGCAGTGTCGCCAGAGGGTTGAGTTAACAAGAAGCATCAAGCTGCAGCCTCGAGGCTGCTGAAAGTTATTTCCAAGTTAGCGCCAAACTAAGAGGCCACACAGGTACCCTCTTCTATTTAGTAGGATGGAGCCACTTACAACCTGCCATTCTGGACTGTGTTTAAATCATGGTTTCCTTGGTGAAGAACCACCACGTTAACCCACCACACCACCTGTTTTAGCCTCAATACATTCTTCTTCTGGATTCTTTCACTTAAACCTTTTGTTTGTCAGAGGAACTTCAGCAGCCAAGATTAGTACATGAAAAGCATGCTCATTCCTGACACTACCAAAATGATATTATCGATACAATGATATTCACATTAGTTCTAAGTTGGAATTGTTCATGTGTAAATCAATTCACCAAATTCTACATCTAAACAACTCAGGTTACGTCTTCTTCTCTTGCAAATCAATGGGATAAAGAATCAGACCATAATTTCTAGATTTCTGTTCCCACATATACATTGAAGGGGAGAATTGAGCAGAACTGCAATTCACAAAATGGCAAGTAGGAAAGAATTTAAAAAATTGGGAGAGCCAAAACCAGCATGGATTTGTTGTTTGGCCATGTGGCCAATCAAGAACCTTTGCAATGTCTATATTCTACTGCAATCTTTTGGCTCCATTGTTCTCTCAGACCTTCTTTCTTTCACCTATCTACCCAATCATTATCAGTCAGCAGCTATAATTTCATCTTTCACACCAAGATGGCATTCTGCATTTTGTGGGAACTTAAGAAATAGGAGCAAAAGTATGCCACACTCCACTGGAGACAACTCTACCATTCAAAAGGATTGTGACTGAAATTCTGCACCAACTATACCTTCCCACTCAGCTCATATTTTATTGTGTCCAAATATTAACTGATCTTTTGCTTGAATAGAATAAGTCAGTAGTCACATCCATCTGAGGTAGATAATTCAAAAGATTCACAGCCCTTGGAATAAAGAAATTTCTTCTCAACACAGTCCTAAACAGATAAGTACTTTTTCCCAAAGACTCTAACCCCTAGATCTAGCTAAATAAATTCTTCCTTCTAAATTCTGGAAAACACAGCTGCATTTTATACTACCTCTCATCAGAACAGCCCTCCCATCTGAGGAATTACAATATTTTGTAAAATCATTAAAACTGTACAATGCTTTCCATCTCACCTTCACATTCCCAGGCTGTTAAGGGAGGTAGTTACATATGAAATTGCTGAAGGACCCACCCATTGTTCTCTCTAACACAGTGAAACAAAGCAAGTGATTTGAATACACACAAACATTTCAGGAGACTGAGATACAGTATATTTAACAACTTGCATTTATATTGTGCCTTAAATGTAGAAAAGCATTGAATGGAACTTCAGAAACAAAAAATGTCACCAAGCTGTAAAAGGTGGCTTAATAGTCAAAGAGGTAGGTGCAATACATTGTCTTAAAAGAGAAAAAGTGAAGAACTGTAAGCATGTGGACAGGGATCTCCGAAGCCCAAGGGCTAAATGGCTGAAGCCAGGTGGCAAACTGTGAAGCAATGAACATTGGAGTGGCCAGATTTAGAGCAGAGGAGTAAGGCTATGGAAGGATTTGAACACAAGGATAAGAATTTTAAGATTATGTACAGAGTGATCAGCCCTTCAATGCTAAGCAAATCTATAATGCCACTCACAGACAAGATGCACCAAAGCATTCAGCATCAGCCAAGTACTTTTACACATCCTTTATTCACAATAATGCAAGTGATCCTGTTTTGCAAAACCTTAACTTCCAGTTTCCATTGTGCAGTGCTGATGCTTTTCCCTCTTTTTGTCTGCTCTATGTTACAAACATTCCCATTTAATGCTTCATTAGCATTCCTCCTGTGAATCGTATCTCGCTGTTAAGACTCAACCTTGATCGTCCTTTTGGGGGAAAAGAAAGAGAAGACAAATCCACATTTGCACATCTATAAATACAAAATCAATAAGGCTCAGACACTTTCCACTTGAAGGATGCACTTGAAAGTCTTCTTTTATTTCTTCTCTTCAGAATAAGCCCCGCACGTCTGCATTTCTGTTACTTGAGAAGGGTTTAACGGCACTCACTAAATCCTTTTATATGAACATCAAATTGAGATTATTGGATTCTATAAGCAAGTCTGTGCAGTGCAATATATATTTAATCCACAGATCATAAAATATGGGACACTAGACTCTTTAAAATGTCAGAAGTCCATGTGTAGGAAAAAGTGTGTTGCAACTCACAGTCCTCAGTATGACAAATTAAGATAGTACATTATAGCCCAATAAAGTCAAGGCTCACAAGAAAGAAATCATTGATTTATTTGTGCATGGAGGTTTTGTACACTCCAGTGAAACACTGCATCATCTTCTGCTCTTATTTGACTTTTAAACTAACCTATTTATTGTTAAATATTATGGAATCATGTCATCTTAAGAGAGAATTGAGAGACAAAAACTGCAAGGGGAGGGCCCAGTTTAGATCCTCCTGAAAGCCAAAAATATAAGAAACAAAATCATGAGATGGCCCATAGCCACAAAGCTTTGTTTAATCCAGAATGTATTTTTTTCATCTCCCCTTCAGTTGTATCCCTTTCTTTCCTGCAAGCATTGACGTGTGCATAGTGTGTTTCAATAGTATTAGCTCTTCCTTACCCAGCAGTCACATTTTGTATAGCATTCTGCATCATAAGAACTTTGCTAAAATGTGAAAGGCAACTAAGTGCACTTATAAACACACATGTAATGTAATAGGGGACTACTAATCCCTGCATCATCATCTATGCCTTCATCTGTCTATCTAGGGCCAATAGTGAAGCAGGTAACAGATCTATGATGCTGTGAGTTGGGGATGACAAAGCATCAGTCGTTGAGCATCTGATCCTGGGATTGGAGCTGAAGGGGAGTTGGGTGCCAGATTTGCAACCCAGGGAGTGGAACTAAAGGACAGTTGAGTTCCAGGTCTCTCTGGCCCAGGGAGTGCAGCTAGCAGCAAGCTGGCTCTAGGCCCCTAAGCAGCTTTAGTGGGGGGAAAAGGTAACAGGTCTGCTCTCCGATTTGCTCACCTGTGCTGGCCAGATACAAACCCAAACCATTAGAATGGAAAAATAATAATACAAGCTCTAAAAGTGCAAACATTCTTGATGAAACTGCAGATTGAGGTTGAAATTTTTCTGAAGAAAGTACATTTCTAAGGCTAGCTGCCTCCTGCTAACCTAACCAAGTAGCCAGACTTCATGCAAACTTGGAGTTTTTTTGGAGAGTGTCACACTCAAGGGTTATATTTCTTGAAAAAGTATAGATTCCCAACTTTAACCCAGCTTGACAACTTATATCTGTTACTTATAATTCACCTCATTCTGTACTCTTGCAGACCAATAGTAAATAAAGGTAAAAGAGCTTGTATTTATATTAGCATCTTTCACATCCTCAGGGTACTCAAAGCCACCTTCCAGCCAGTGAAGTGCTTGATGCAGCCACTGTCTGGATGTAGAAAATACACAGCTTATTTTCTCCCAATTAGCTGCAACATAGATGACCAATTAAACTGTGTTTCACAGTGATGTTTGTTGAGGAATAAGTACTCTGAGCTGCCACTTAGGCCTAGTTTCCTGAAGCTCACTCTCTTTAATTGATATTGTGATAGTAATTCTGAGTAAAATAGGGGGTGACCAAAACACCCCGAGCTGGCAACAATCAAACTCCCATCTCTTGTGAATTGAGAAGCATCATGTCCAAAGTCATTCACAAATAAAACAATTCCCCACTGTACAATGTTTGATCACACAATCTTTTCTCCAGCTTTCAGCCAGGAAATTTACTCAGAAAGGCAAACACTAAACAATACTAAACAAGCATGTTAAAGGTTATCAATATAACATTGAACAGTCCATTGATTTTCCTTAAATACAATTTGAAAATAATACTACTTTATCAACTAAGGGATCTGCTAAAGTATGTACTTGGACTTGTTCTCTCAAAAACCATCACAAAAATCAAGATGAGTAGAGTCAAAGCCCATCCCTATGCCCTGAAAAATAAATTTTAAAATGGTCTCCCTATTTTTGTTTAAGAAAGCAACTAACCTATATTGTTTTTAGTCCAACTCTAGTCAAGATTGAAATTATTCTTGCTTTCAAGTATGCTCATGGCTTCATCTTCCAACTCTCACCTCCCCTGGCAGTAGAAGCCTTCAAAATCTGCCCCCCCCCCCAACTACCTTCAATGCTGGTCTCCTGCTGCAACATTGGTTACTTGAACTTCAATTGTCAAAGACATATGGTCTGTAATTCACTCCTTTGTTATCAAATCTCATTCTTTAAAACACTCCATAACAAGTGCCTCTTTGATAAGCTTTTGGTTACCCACCTTATGGGCAGCAAGTGCCAACATAACACAATTACAGAGCCAGCGACCGGGGTTCAATTCCTACCACTGTCTGTAAGGAGTTTGTACGTTCTCCCCATGACTGCGTGGGTTTCCTGCAGGTGCTCCGGCTTCCTCCCACATTCCAAAGATGTATGTGTTAATAGATTAACATGGATGTAATTGGGTGGCGTGGGCTTGTTGGGCCAGAAACCGTGCTCTATCAATAAAGTTTTTAACAACTCCTTGTTCTCCTATTATTGGTTAAGTCATTTGGAAGAATGCACAGATCATTCATATCCTATTGCAATGTCTGTCCCAACAGCAGCATTAACAAGCAACATTTACATTGCTAGGTTTTTCTCTACTTTTCAAATCAGGCAGCTTTCATGGCCTTGGATTATCACAAAAAGCTTTACAATCAATGATACACTTTTGAAGTGCAATCATAGTTGTAATGTAATAAACAGATCAGCTGGGAGTGTATGGCAAGAACCCAAAACAGCAATATGAAAATAACCAAATAACCTGTTTTGATTAAGACAATTTGTCCAGGATACAGGGGTAGAATCCATTGATCTTCTACAAAATTATGTTGTGGAAACTTTTAGATCCGCACCTAAAGAGTGGAACAGGCCTTGGTTTAACATCCCATTTGAAGTTGAAGATGCTGTACTCCAACGAGTACCGCACTGCCTAGGTTTTCACGAACTCATACATGGGACAAGAACTCGTAACCTTATGACTCAATTGCACTGAACACAGACAGAAATCAACAATGAGACAAAGGGACAGACATTAGGACAAAAGGTCATACAGGTAGGTTTTAATCAAAATGTTAAGAAAGGAGAAAGATGTAAAAAGAAGATCTGGGAATGGAGCGCATTTGCCCCATTAAAATTGTCTCATGTTAAAATGAGTGAAAATATCAGCAGTGATACCAACAGGTCTTCATTAAGAAATGCCTTGCTTTTGGATTTTTAAAATCTGTTACAAATAGGACAATTTGAACCATTCCAAAAATGTTACTGGACTCACTGTGACCCATGTCCTATTGTCATGGCTGGTTGATTTTGCCTTGGCAATGTCAGAAAATTTGTACTTATTGACGTACAATATGATTAAACCAAAGTTTAATTAGGTCAGAGTGTTACTCCATTAGAGCTGTTCACCTGTCACTTCAAATTTGTAAAGAGTTACTGGACCCCTTGTTCCCAGGAGACGTGTGCTTTCACATCACTTGAAAAGGTTTATTGGTGTAAAGAGGATGAAGAGAGCATCAGAAGACTCTCAATGAAGATTCTTTGACATACTTCCTTCTGAGTTGGACAGTCTGTGTAAATAAAGAGAAAATAGTTGACCCAAGGTGTGTTGCTCCTTTCTTTGTTTCTACCATACTTCTCAGGAGCAAAGAAACCAGGCCTGAAGTCACCAGCTGTTAGCCAAATTGAAGAACTTGGAATTAATTAGTTTACAAAATTAAGTAGACAATAGCCAACTGGATATCAATGTTGATAAGTATCAAAGCTGGGAATAGTGGTGAAAGCTTGATTTTCCAAACTGGAGAAAAACATACAGTGCTGTCCACTGGAATCATTGGTTTTTAAAAATATATATTAGTGACTTAGACTCGTACAGAGTGCAATGTGGAAGAATGCAGGTGACACAGAACACAGCTGTGTGGTAAAGAATGTGATGGATAGAGACAGATTACAGAAGAGCCTGGTGAAATGGGCAGATGGATGGAAGATGAAATTTAATACAAGGAAATGTGAAATGAATCATTTTGTAAGGAACATACCAAAATGATTTTGGACTCACTGTGACTTATTACTGTCACGGCTAGTTGGCCATGGCTTATTGTAAGTCAGAACATTTATAGTTTAAGTATATTACATAACAATAATAAGTAAATTAGGTTAAAGTGTTACTCAAGTATTTTTACAAAGTGTGTGAGTCTTGCAGTCAGGACATTTCATGATTGATTTAAATGATGCAAATCAAGTTTAAACAATCTATGGAAGCCACCAATGAGTAAGGAATCCCCAGCAGATACAGCTGAATTTTCTCTTATTAAATTGAGTCTGCGACAGATCAGCTCCTTGATTTGGTTTAAGCCCAGATAATATATTATGTTTACTAGTACACAATGATATCACTGTAAGAAGGGAAAAATGTGCTTCTGGTTTCCGTTGGAGTTGATCAACAAATTGAAATTGATGGGGAGGGTGAAAAAATTGTTTTTGGGGATCGATATGCTGAATAGACTCACTCTTCCAATTTGATTTGGTGACCTGTGAGATAGTCTAAAGAGGTCCTGTTCAAAAATAATTAATCCTGACTACAAGGGTTAAAGAAAATAAACTGGGCAACTTCAAGAAGTCAAGCTATGGGATGCCTGAAAGGTTAGCAGGATATCAGTCCTGCTTGGCCTTTTCTGTGAGGAAGATTGGAAATTGCCATCATATGCCAAACATTTTTCAAGGATAATGTGGGCAGAAGGGATTAGTTTAGTTAGGTGCTTAATTAGTTCAACACAACATTGTGGGCCGAAGGTCCTGTTCCTGTGCTGTACTGTTCGATGTTCTACATTTTCCATTCATTGACTAGATTTAGATGTTATTAATCACATATATTCAAAGAAAAATAATTCACCAAATAAAAACATTTGACCATACATCACAACTACTTTGTTGGTACAAAGTGATCAGCCAATTTCAACATACTAGTAACCAAAGTTTCCTGCTTAGGAAGTAGAAGAAAAGAACACATTCAACTGTCTGTTACTTGACTAGTCAGCATGTGGAGATCCTATTTAATTATCTGGTCAGTGCAAGGATCTCGAACGCTTGGACCTAGCTGATTCCTGAGTCAACCCAACACCCAACTCATCAGTATGAGGCCACATTGCCCCAGGTTGTTCCTGACTGGTCAATGTGGAACAAGAGTTTTAATTCATTCTGGAACCACAGGACACATTAATTGGCAAGTTCCAAATGAAAGCAATCTTTTAACAAGTGACTACATTATCGGTATATTGTTTTATGACTTTAATTGATATGCTGTATAAAATTTTTCAAAGCCTTTGTATTTCTAAAAATTAAAAAAAAACTCAAAAGTAATCTTCCACCCAAAGTACCATACTTCTGGGATAACCCAAAAGTACAGGTGGCTCTAATTACTGCAACTCCTGTTTTATCTGTCAGAATTCAATCCACTTAGGTAAAGACTATTAAATGAAGCTTCCTTGACAAGCATGCATCTATACAGTATCTTCTGGCACACATTGCTAATTCACCTGCAGGTTGAACAACAGAACCGGTGCAAAATAACTTCTGAAATTTATACCTGTGCAAAAGATAAAATTATCAAATGTAAATAATTGCATACCTTTGGCCTGGGGAAAATTCTTGCTGCTTCTGGTCGAAGTCCTGTGCCTTGTGAATCAGTCAAATCAGGCAAAGTCTGTGTGGGTGTGGGTGTGTGAGAGAGAATCTCTTTCTACCCCCGTGCCCCATCCTCTCTCACAAAAGGGCATTTTAAACTGTGTACAGGACTGCGCGAGTCCTCTGCACATTGCCGGTTTATATATCACTTCCCTTTATTCATGAGCGGTCACAGCTTGTGATATATAGATTTTTTTTACCCCTTTTTGGGCTCTGTTTGAAAAGAAAACACACACACACATAATTGATTCGAAGCAGAAAACAAATATCTCCT
>JARFYF010000060.1:17820915-17831477 GCA_030265395.1 Rhina ancylostomus | reverse complement strand
TGTTGTCTCCACTCCAGAACCAGCAGCCTCAATCATTAAGCTACATGTGCACCTGATCTCCAAGTTAAAGTTGATATGTTCAGTCAAACATAATAAGCCTTACACATGCAAACAGTGCAGAGGTTCTCTATCCCAACCTGCTCCAGCTGTAAACACCATCCTCCAACAATAAAAGTTTATGATGAGACCTGAAAGACATGGAACACTTCCCAAATCTCCAGACCCACCCCTTGATGCAATCAGACTAAGGATGAAATTCACAATATGTTCAGGGCACCAGCACGATCCCAGTGTACTAGTTGACATCATGTGGCATTGTGCCTACTATCCAGCTGAGACTCTGTAGTTGTGCTCTATGTCAGGGTTGAGATGGTGTGTCATTGTTTCCAGCATACCAATTGAGACATTACAGTTGTTGCTTGAGAATGGTGCTAGCATTAGAACTTTGACTGGAGGATATTTGCACTGAAAATTATGTGACAGGAAAAAAATGACACAAACCCGATAAAGTTGAGCCTATTTTAATAAAGCAACCTTGTGACAAGTGGTAGAATCTGGTTGTTTCTCTGAAACAGCTGATAGTTTAGTGCTAATAATTTAACGGTTATTGATTGATGCAGTGAAACATTTATCAGCTTGACATGAATCACATTGTTTCCACGTACTGCAGTGGTTTCCTTGGGCCATATTCTAAATGTCCCAGTGGAACAATAAGATGAGGACTGGGAGAGATTAGTTTAATGGGTTTATAATTTCCCCTAATGTGATAACACGGAGGTCAAACATGTAACACCATTGTTTGACTAGCATTACGCAAGGTTTATCCATTCACAGGGAGATCTGGAGGAAAAGGAAGATATCTTTAAAAGGCAAACTCCCTTTGGAGTTCAAATTTAATAATTGCTTATAATAATGTTCAACAGCTGTGACATTCAATGGCAAGTACCTAAAAATGTTAATCTCTCTTTAAAATGGGTTTAATCAGAATAATTTAACACTGGAGTGCAAAGTTGTTAAATCTCTTTAAACGGTGACTGATTCTGGAGGTCTAAACATAATGGTGAAGAGCAAGTGTTTGACATAAAGTTGTGTTTGAGTTCAGCAGAGAGCATGCTTCCATCTCGTAACTGATGGTGAACACTTGTGGCTCACAGCAGACCCAGTCACTTTCTTCCCAGCTTCAAACATTTTTTTCCTTCTCTGATAATTCAACACTGGTATTCCCAGTTCTGATGTACTCCAGTAATTCCTACTTCTAACCATCTTTGTGTAGTTATACCCAGTTAAACAGCAGTCAAAGTGAAATAAATTGATGATATTAAGTGGGAAGAAAATTATTATTGGAATTTGCTTTAGGAATCCAGTCCTAGAAATGAAAATAGAAATTACAGAAGAATGGGATTAATTGGGTAGTTTTATTTTACTGAATCTGATGATTTATTTGAAAGGTTTTTTCCAATAATGCAGCACTCCCTCAGTACCACACTGAGGTGTCATGGATTTTTGTATTCAGATATCTGGAATTTGAACCCATGCTTTCCTGCATCTGAAACATAAGTGCTAATAGCTGCATCACAGCTATTACTAACACTATTCACTACCACTAAAATATAAATATATATATATGTATATATATAAATTTAATAACACATATATCACTAACATATTTATCTTCTTTCTTCTGGGTTTTGCCATAGAAAAATATGTCTAATTGGTTGAGCTCTTCTCTCTCACTTACCACACAACCCAATCATTCTTTTTCCTACTAATTAATGACCATTTGTCTCATTCTATCCTGTTCTAGATTCAATAATGTATATCATTTACACTCTTTACCCCTTTGAATGCATTTCTGGTACCAGTCTATATCAGTGTATCTCCAGATGTTCAGGCTATCTAAACAGCAATCTCTCATCTGATGCCTATGGCTTGGGAGGGGAACATATTTGGTTTACTGACACTTCAAAGGGGACTGGAGTCTCCTGGGCGGGAAGTGAAAAGGAGAAGGTAAACATGTTCAAGCTGGACGTTGTGCACACACATTGATAGCTTCTGTGACAGACTTTCACTCTCAGATTCTAACTAAAGAGAATGATAATCATTTACTGCAAAATAGATTCCTTTGTGAATTCTCTATCTTGATTTCTAATATTTGTCTTTTAAACATTGGTTTTAATCTGGACATGAAAAGGAAATTTAAGATGTTTACAGAGGTATTTGTTTAGAAATTACTGTTGGGAATGTGTTCTCTATCAATACTTACATAAAAACAGTAGCAAAGTCACCTAATCTGTTCTTGTGTTCCTGGTTCAGTGGCTCCTCATTGGGGCCATCCCACCTTTGTTCCCAGGAAATCCCAGTATGTATAGCCATAGATCAAATTAGCATGGTGTGCCATGAGGCTCCCAATCTACCGCAGAGGGATAAACCCTCAATACTGTGTCAGATTCGTGTGAACAGATCTGCAGGGTCATTATTATCACTTGACATTGGTGATTAATAATGCCTTGTACAGAGAGAGGGAGCCAATCATTAACCTCCTCTGCGGTCAGAGACATTGCGTTGGAGCCCACATCGCTCAACCAAGTTAACCATAAGGCAAGGGATTTTGTTTAAATTTTGTTTAAATTTATCCCACATTGTCCCTTTTTCCCTGGTTGACTACCCTTTAGTCATTCTTTCTTCTTGAGTCACACATCCTGTGATCGCAGGCTTAATACTGTGGATTGTCATTGGACAAGCCTGTACTGTCGAGTCTTCCTCTATGGGGGCCCCACTCATACTTCGGTGGAAGAGGCCTTCCATCGGTAGAAGGGGCAATACCTTGTCAGGATCAGACCACATATTGCCATCCCAGTCATCAGGATCTCAACTTTGACCATTAGTGCCCTTACTTTGACTGGCTCTGGGTCCTGGTTCCTCAGCCATTCCCAATCTTCCTGGTGTGCATACAGGCTAAGGAGGTTGGCTGGGTTTTAGCATTTTCGAACTGTTCATGCGCTGACTTACCCCATTCAGTTCAGTGACATTTTGCAGTTCCAGGATTACCACTTTCCCAGTAAGGGTCGCCATTCGTTGCTCTGCCACCTGATCCAAGGCATGTTCCTTTTCCAGGCGCACAGCAAGATCCATAAGGCCATACCCTTCCTCTCCTTTTGTTTGGGGAAACCCTACCTTCTTTAACAGTGAACCTTACCTGGGAGGTCGCCACTACTGCTTTCCATCTCAGCTCTCTAACACGTCGGAGAGTAACACGTGGACAATGTGTTGGCCATTACAGCAAAACCATGGGTGTCATCCATCCACCCCGGTACCTGAAACTCAGTCCTGCATACAGGTCCTGTTATTTGTGAAGCATTGTGCTGAATCCTGCCAACTTTGTAACAAAATATTTTAAAATTCATTCCTGGTTCTTTCCTGAATCAGCAGCTAGAGGTATTCGCAAACAAAGGAGGCACTATACACGTGTTAAAGATTATAAAAGCTACTTTATTAGAATTATATAAAGTCTACTCAATAAAATACAGAAGGAAAGGAAACTACTTATCAACCAATCTGATGCAATGCCGGAGGGAGATCCAGATGTCTGGCAGTTCTCCAGCCTCTGTTTACCTCGTGTCAGTCTGTCCCTCGGCATTGGTCGCGACCCCAGCCTAAAGTGAGATTACCCCTTGCAAGCCGGAGAATTTAGCAGATGCACCATACTCTCACTGAATCCTGTCGACTACATCAGTTTTGGTGTTTCCACCCAGTGGTGCTGCTGAATCAGGAGAGAACTAGGAACAAATTTTAAAATATTTTGTTACACTGGGGATGTAAAAGGCACTATAAAATTGCATGTCTTTCTTTCACATTAAGGTTTCTCACAAGCACGCTCCCGATAACGGCTCTTTTCCCAATCCCACCCCCTCTGATTGTGCTTGAGTCTCAGTTTTTTTTCTCCCAATGCTGATTTTGACTTGTGAGCCTTGTTTTCAGATCATTCAACACAGAAAAATGTTGAAAGCCTTTAAGTGAATAGATATAGAATTACATTGTGAATCTAAAGAGATAACAAGCCAGCTGTCATGTTGATCTGTGATCCAAGTGACCAGTGTGTATCTCTTCGCACACTTGCAGTCTCTTATTCCAGCAAGGTATTAATGGGACAATCATCAGAGATCCTCACTGAAGTCACAATTACTAAATATAGTTCCCAGTACAGTCCATTAGAGTCTGATCCCTATTTGTGTAGAGCACTATAATAAGGTGTGTCTTGAACCAACAAATACACAGCAGCAGCAAGGGAGACCACTGAGTCAGAAGGAATTTTGATTCTCCACAAAGGAGCTTCTGGCACTTTTATATCAAAGTAATTTAAAAACAAAGTAGTTGGCAGTGTTTATAGAAACTATTTGCTCTGGTGGGATGATCCTAAGGGCTTAATAACAGTAGGGTGAAGATATTCAGTCGTGATGATGGGAAGGAGCTGTTCACACAAAGGGTAGTTAAAATCTGGAACTTTGTCCCCACAAAGAGCTGTGAAGGTTGTTGTTGGACAAAGGCTTTAAGTGTTATGAATGCTAGGCAGAAAGATGGAGTAAATGATCCTGCTCTGACTGATTGACGGAAAAAGCTTGAGAGGTTAAATGGCTTCCTATTTCTAGGTATTAAAAGAAATAACAGTCCCTACGTTAAGCTGTTGTCCTCACTGAATCACTTGTACTATCAGATACATAAACCCTTTTATCTCTGTGGCTGAAACTGAAACTGGTGGTCACCTAGACTTGAATAACTGCAGTCACTCACCTTTGAATAAAATTTTAAAATAATATCCTAACCTGTATCTTTAGGTGACCTTTTGAAAGAGTGTATAGAAATATTCAAAGTAGAGAGGGATTTTTCTTGGTCATTAGACTAACAAAAAGAATTGAAGAAACTTGGGCTGGTTATTTATGATTTGAGCTGGACCTGAACAGCAGCATTAGTCTATACAGAAGAGCTTTTGGAATTTTAAGGTAATTTATTCTGTGAAATGCTTTGAGACATTTTCAAACTACAAGGTGCAGTATAAATGCAGGAATTATTATTACCTGCTGACATTAAGCCTCATTTTAAAAGCCCATTTATTATTTATTACTCTCTGGAATCTGAGTACTGCACACTTCTTGATTCATCTGAAAAGGTTTAAATAACACTCCTGGCAGGTATGTGGCAATTATGACAAGATTGTAGTTTATCAGTCAGCTTTGAGAAGCCTAATGAATGAGTAAGCTGTTAGTTTCTTGAGAAACCCCATGGAATTAGATTTTGGAGTCAGTGCTGTGAAACTGGAAAATCACAAATGACTCCAAAAGGCATTACTTTATAATGGATCCACATGGGTCTAAATGAGTTTTCATAAGCTTTTATGTTAAGGGCAGGTTTATGAAATGTATCCATTGATTTGTAGTTGCACATACTGCAGATTCCTCCACCCTAAACAGATCAGTGTATCTTAAAGCTGCACTGAGAGGGCTGGATCTTACTGGATCCAGTTTAATGCAAAGTAAGTTTAACTCTTCCCATGTTGTTAGATGCTTCATTCTTTGACCACACACACATTCATATCTATCCACTTCAGTGTTGTTTGTAACTGAGATTCACATCTTGAAGTTGGCCCTGACTGGATTATTTTGCAAGTTAGAATTTATGGTCTTGTTTGAGTTGTGATTCATCATCTGCTTCTCTGGAATTTTATATTGGATGAACAGAAAATTCCTTTGATTCATTTTGTGAAAACCAAAGTCATTAATTTGAATGCTTGCTATAACTTCCATTTACTGACCTCTGACTCTATTCCCCATCATTGGCGGAGGCCTGAGGCTGAACCAAACTGTTTGCCTCTGTTCTTGAGTCACTATATTTCTTTTAAGTGGTTTGTTAAGCTGTGGTAACGCTCCTCGTGTCTCTTTATCCATGCCAATTTCAAATTTTAGGTGTTAGCAGTCCTATGCATTAGGATTTCGTATTATGTTAATGGTGCTTTTGTTTTTAATTATAAATTGCTGTCAGTGTCAAGTCCCACCTTAAATCTTATCAATGGATCCAGGTCTTGGGTTTTATTTCTCACAAAATGTGAACTAGCAGTTGCTGTGTTATCTCTAGACCACTAGTTGGAACTGTTGTGCCATATGTTGCCTTCACCTTCAGTTGCTGTGAGAACATTTAACTTCCCATATTTCCCATAATCAGACTGACATTCACTGATCTTAAAAATAGCCCTGAGTTGTATCTTCTCCACAGTTAATTTTGAAACTTCAGAGTTGCACGTCAATAGTTAGCAGTCTCTTGCAGAATGCAGTCTTAGATCAGCTCCCTAATCTTGCATGTTGCTGATACTGTGAGCTGGCTGTGCCTAAATCAGATGGAGGCCCACATTATGTCCACAATGTATGCTACATTTGTTACATTTAATAGTATACTGAGGTTCCATTTCAGGACTAATCGCAGAGATTATTATATCAGATCTCACCATTGGCATTTTAAGAATTTGCATCCAGTCGAAATAAAAAGCTTAACATCTGTAAAAGTGGCATGAAACTTGTAAAAACCCGGTGTGTGCAATAATCTCCTTTTAAAGGAAAAATACCTGAATGGGCTTATGAATAACTCCAGTCCCACACTGAGATGATTGTAATGAACTGGAAAGCCTTCGGTTACAACAAATAACAACAACAGCTTTTATATTGCATCATTAACACCACAAACATCACAAGACATTTCACGATTTAACGTTTAAATGTCAGTAAGGATGTGAACGTTTGGAGAGGTTTAGGGAGGGAATTGCAGCAATTGTGGGCCAGTCTATAGAAGTTGGTAATGATGAGGGGGTGACTACATTTCCCTGCATAGTCACAGAGTCCACCAACAACACCCTGAAGTCGACATTTAGGAGTGCACACAAAAAGGAAAAGCTGCTGGTATCGCACTATAAATAACAGAGGAGTTCAATGCCGTGGTGAGAAGTGATCTTGGCTTGACAGATTATGATTCAGAATTGGAATTAATTTTGCTCAAAACATTGGTAGGAGTTACTTCTAGACGACAAATTAATGGTTGCATTATTGTGTGTGGCATCAATCAGGAAATTGATGCCATGCCCATGCCCAATTGGGGTAATACAGTCATCATGGGAAACTTTAACCTATATATAGACTGGACAAGTAAAATTTGCTATAATTGGGTGAAAGATGAATTCATGGAATATATATCAGAAGAGTTTCCACATCAATATGTGGGAGAACCATCTAGGGAAAAGGTTATTTAGAATCTCGTTTTGTTTGTCTTGTTGTCAAAGGGGCATTTGGGGAAAAGTGACTATAATATGATAAAATTTGACACTAAGTTTGAAAATGATGCAGTTAAATGCAAATTGTAAACCAAAATGAAGGAAGTTAAGAAAGTATGAAAGGAGATTTGGCTGCATTTGATTGGGAGAGTACATTGAAAGTAGACAAGCAATGTGTAGCTTCTAAAAAAAATTAAGCTTAAATTGCAAAAAATATTCTTTCAGGCACAAATACACAAAAGGAATGGTGATTCATTCAAGGCTGATAAGTGAGATTAAAGATAGCAAGAAATCAAATGAAGAGACTTACAAAGTTGCCAGAAATAGCAATTGGCAAAAGAACATGGAGCAATTCTGAACTCAGCAAAGGAGTATTCAAGAAATTGATAAAGAAAAGCAGGATAGACCTTGAGGGTAGACTGGTGAGAAACATAAAATCACATTAAGAGCCTTTATAGGTACATAAGAAGAAAAGGGCTTGCAACAGCAAATGTGGGCCCTCTTCAGAGAGAGATTAGAGTACTTATAGTGACGAATAAGGGCAGAAGCAGTGACATAAAACCTGCCAGATATATTAGAGAATCAAGGGTCTAACAAGGATGAGGAACTGCAGGAACTATTAGTCAAAAAATATAATACCAAAAAATTTGATGAGCTTGATAGTTGATGAATCCCAAGGACCTTGTAATCTACATTTCATAGGTTTGGAAGAGATGGCATTAGAGATGGTGGTTGCTTTTGTTATTATTTTTCAAAGTTCTATAAATTCTGGAATTGTTCCTATGGATTAGAGGACAGCAAATGTGACTCCAGTATTTAAGAAAGGTGGGAGAGAGAAAACACAGAAACACATGTCTGTTAGCCTAATGTCAGTAGTAGGAAGAATGTCATGATCTCTAATAAAGGTTGTAATAATAGAATGCCTTGTAAAGGAAAATAGGATTGAACAGTCCCAACACAGATTTATGAAAGAAAAATCACGTTTGACTAATTTGTTGCAGTTCTTTAAGCATGTGGCTAAAAGAATAGATAAAGGAGAAAGCAGTGGATAAGGTGCCTTAGTAATTTTGGGTGGTTTTCAATAAAGTTCCATGTTGGAGATACGTCTGCAAGATTGGAAGACATTGAATTGTTGGGGGGAGGGGGTACTCTACTGCCATGGATTGAGAATTGGTTATCAAACGGAAAGCAAAGAGTGGGGACAAACAGATCATTGTCATCTGGCAGGCTGTGACTCATGAGGTACTGCAGGGATTGGTGTTCAGGCCTCAGGTACTCATGATCTATATCAACAATTTGGTTGAGGGTATGAAATGTCATATTTCCAAGCTTATTGTTGATACTAAACTGTGTTAATAGGGAGGAGAATGTAAAGAGGTTTGAAGAGGATATGGGCAAGCTAAGAGAGTGGGCAAGGACATGGCAGATAGAAAAATGTAACATTATCCACTTTGATGCACATAACAGAAAAGTAGAGTATTTGTTAAGTGGTGAGAGTTTAGATAGTGTTGATGTTCAAGTGGACCAAGGTATGCCTATATACAGTCACTGAAGGCCAACGTGCAGGTGCAGCCCTTGCTGAGGGGGACAAATGTTATGCTAGCTTTTATTATGAGAGGATTTGAATACAGAAGTAAGGAAGTCTTACTGCAAATGTGTAGGGCTCTAGCGACACTGCACCTGGAGTATTGTATACAGTTTTGTTCTCCTTACCTGCCATAGAGGAGTGCCGTGAAGATTCACTAGACTGGTTCCAGGGACGATGGATTTTGCTTAAGGGGAGAGCTTGAATAAGGGGACTTTATTCTCCGGAGTTCAGAAGAATGAGAGGAGATCTCATAGAAACCTACAAAATCCTTAAAGGACTTGACAGGTTAGATTCAGAGAAGACGTTTCCCCATGGCTGAGGAGACTCAGACTAGGGGACACAGATTAAGAATAAAGCATAGGCTATTTAAGACTGATATGAGGAGAATTCTCCTCTCAGACAGTGGTGAGCCTTTGGATTTTTCAATCCTAGAGGGCTGGAGAGTTCGGTTGTTGCACTGATTCAAAACAGAGATCGATAGATTTCCAACAGAATAGAAGGATATGGCAATAGTGCTGGAAGGTGGCATGGAGGTAAAAGGTCAGCCATGACCTTCGTGAACAGCAGAGCAAGCTTGGAGGGCCAGGTGGCATACTCATGCTCCTATTGTCATGTTCATATTTCCAGTGGGCTTTAGAATTTTCACACAGCCAATACCACCCATTGCTTCACCTACCACTATCCAAAGTAGTCTAAATGATCCCAGATCCAGCCCTGGATTTCCAGGATCATCGACCAAGCAAAGATCACAGACTTTGCCCCAGTGTTTGCCATATCCTTCTTTTAGTATTTTCTTGAAAACCTCTTCCCAGTGCACACAAAGTAGGAAGCAGAAATGTGAGAAAAGCAGAGAGACTGGTACAGGAAGATAGGCACTTCCAAAGAATTGTTTTTGCAATGTACTATGTAGTTGGAGACACCCTGTCTCTTTGGTTGTTTTAATTCCACGTTAATGAGCTGTGTAGAATTTTAAAACTCTTTACCTGATGTGATATGAACCAGTTCTCATTAAAGTGGCATGAATTATGTTGATTATATCCTCTTACCATTTTAATCAAATGCATCTTTATGATATGTTAAAAAGCAATTCACTGATGTGTTAATAAGGGGATGTTTATTGAATGTATTATCAGTCTGTTTACACAAGGCATCTGTATTGATGAATCTCTGTAACACATTGATGAAATGTTTTAATTTTTTTGTAAATTGTTGTGTAGCAAATTTAGAACATTGACTTCTTATAATTAAATATGTCCAGTAATTTTGCATCCCAACCACCACCACCACCACCACCCTGAAATCTTAGTGAAGACTTCATTTCTACCTATGTGAAGCAACAGAAAAAGAAACAACATTGGATAAAAGGGATTGAAAAGTGCAGGACAAAACAGCAAGATTTTTAAACTTTTTTGAAACTTTTGATTTTTGGTGCATCTCCACTCTCAGAGGAGAGCCACCAATATCATTCACACTCTTTACCCTTATGTCATCCCCTCAATCTTATTTTCTATAATAAGAACATTTTAGTTCTATAGCCGCTCCTCTTACTTTTTCAAGACTCAGACTGGACATAAGAAACTACTGAAAACTGATCATTAAGCACACCAGTCCTGCTCCCTGCACATATCATATTTAAACACAGTTATCATGGGTTCTTTGATTTAA
>JARFYF010000060.1:17791968-17804393 GCA_030265395.1 Rhina ancylostomus | reverse complement strand
ACCTTATTGTCTGCCTGCACTGCACTTTCTCTGTAACTGTAACACTTTATTCTGCATTCTGTTATTGTTTTCCCTTTTACTACCTCAATGCACTGATGTAATGAAATGATCTGTATGAATGGCATGCAAAACAATATTTTTCACTGTACCTTGGTACATGTGACAATAAACTAATTTACCAATTTACTTTCCTAAAGTTGTTTAGAAGTCTTTTTAAGGTGTTTTACAGCATTTTAATGCGTTTTTTGATCTCTCAACACTTAGTTCTTTGTATTTTTTAATTTATTCCTTTTTCAAGATCTCCGTGTTGCTGCTGAGGCCAGAATTTATTGTTGATACATGATTGCTCTTGGGAAGGTGTAGGTAATCTGTGACTTTGAACCCTTGTAATCCTCACAGTGAAGGTACTTCCACAGTGCTGCTGGGTAGGCAATTATAGTGTTTAAAACTAGCGACAATAGTAATAGGATGCTGGGGGAAGGGTTTGGGGGAAGAAGGTACAGGTGGAGATGTTACCATGCTTCGGAAGTCATCCTATTTTGTGGGCAGGTCATAGATTTGGAAGGTGCTGTTGGAATTGCATAGGCAAGTAACTATTGTGCATTTTGCAGATGGTACCCAATGCAGTCACAATGTACCAATTGGTGGTGGAGAATATGGATGTTCAGGGTGGTGGATGGAGTACCAATGATTCAAACTGCAGTGTTCTGGATGATGAGAAACTTATTGTGTGTTGTTGAAGATGCATTGATTAAGATGCAGAGAATATTCTATCATACTCTGGACTTGTTCCTTGTCAATTGCGGAAAGTCTTTGGGGTGTCAGGAGGTGCATCAAGCCTCTAACTTGCTTCTGTACTTGGGGCTGATTCAGTTGAATTTCTGGTCAATGGTAACTCCCAGGATGTTGGAGAAGAGGTGATGTTAATCCAGGACATGTCCTCTTCTCGTTACTATCGTAGGGGAGGAGGTACCACACTGAAGACCCAGACTCAGTGATTCAGAAACAGCTTCTTCCCCACTGCCATCAGATTTCTGAATGGTCAAAGCAACAAACCTTACATCATTTTAATCAGTGATAATAAATATGATTCTGAATCTAAGGTAGATTGTTCAAACATTTTTTGTTGGAGGTGGTCATTGCTTGGCATTTTTATGGCACAATTGTTGCCTGCCCCTTGCCAACCCATGGATGAATGTTGTCTAGATCTTGTTTTGTGCAGATGTGGCTGGTTGAATTGCTGAGGCAATGCAAATAGAGTTGAACATCATGCAATTGTTGGCAAATATCTCAACTTCTGATCTTATAATGGGAGGAAGGTGATTGCTGAAGCAGCTGAAGATTGTTTGGTGTGGAACATTGCCCTGAGGAACTTCTTCAAAGATGTCCTGGCTCTGGGTCAATTGACCTTCTACTTTGTATAGGTTATTACTCTAATCATCGGAATGTTTCCCTCTTGATGTCGATTGACCTAAGATTTATCAGGGCCACTTGATGCCAGGCTCAGTCTAATGCCACCTTGGTATTCAAGAGAGTTCCTCCCACTCACTTCTAAATTCAGTTCTTTGGTCTGTGTTTGGACCAAGCTTATGGTGAGGTCTGGAACAGACAGGACCTAGCAAAACTCAACTGGCCATCAGTGAGCAGATGCAGCTTGATGGTTTGTTGATGACACCTTACATCACTTAGCTGACAATTGACTAACAATTAGGTATAATGGATTCATCCTGCTTTGGTCACGTAGATGACAGTGTTGCAACTGTACTATGCCAGCTTGGTTAGATGCACAGCTAGTTCTGGAGTGCAGATCTCAGTACTACAGCTGTGATGTTGTCCGGTCCTGCATGCAGTTTTTTTGGTCATTTCCTAATGCTCAAAGTTCCACTGTTGCAGAGAAAACAACACCATTAAAATATAGTTGGGCTGAGACAGATCTGCTTCAGAACTAAGTCCAAACTTTCTTCCAGAATGGAAATGCTGTAAGTTGTTAATAGTCATAGAGCATGGATCCAGGCCCTTTGGAGCGACACTTCCATACCAACCAGTTGCCTACCTGAACTAGTCCCATTTGTCTGTGTTTGGTCCATATTACTTTAAATCTTTTCTATCTAAATACCTGTCCAAGTCTCTTTTAAATGTTGTAATTGTACCTACCTCTACCATTTCCTCTGGCAACTCATTCCATATGCCTACTACCCTCAGCTCTCCTTTAAACCTTTTCCCTCTCACCTTAAACCTACCCTCTAGTTTTAGACTCCATTACCCTAGGAGAAAGGTTGTGACCATTCACCTTATCAATACCCCTCATGATTTTATATACCTCTCACCCCTCAGCCCCCTATGCTCCAGGGAAAACAGCCCCAGTCTATCCAGTCTCTGGTTATTACTCAAGACGTTCAGTCCCAGTAACATTCTTGTGAATCTTTTCTGCATCCTGTCCAGCTTAAGAACATCCTTCCTACAGCTAGGTGACAAGAACTGCACACAGTACTCCCAACTCTTGTATTCAAGACCCTGATTGATGAAGGCAAGCATGCCAAATGCCTTCTTCACCACCCTGTCTACCTGTGTGGCCACTTTCAAGGAACAACGTAACTGTAGCCCCAGGTCTTTCTGTTCTATAACACTAGCCAGGGCCCTACTATTTAACATGCAAGTCCTGCACTGGTTTGTCTTTCCAAAATGCAACACCTGGCATTCATCTGAATTAAACTCCATCTGCCAGTCCTTAGCCCACTGGCCTAGTTGATCAAGATCTCGTTGTAATCTTAGATAACCATCTTCACTGTCCACTGTACCACCAACTTTGGTTTCATCCTCAAACTTACTAACCATGCCACCTATATTCTCACCCAAATCATTACTGTCTCTCTCTATCACCATCCTTCTCTCTAGTTCCTTCCCCTCCTACCCCTGCCCCTCCCTTTGCTCCCAATTCCTTCCTCTCGCCAACATTCATCCTCTCTATTCCCATCACACCCACTCTATTGCCTTCCCCGCCTCCTCTCTCTGCACCCATTCCCCCCTCCATTATCTCTCACATTCGACACCAACCTGTCAGACAAAGTGTTTATCTTATGCAAATTTCAAAAATATTGGCATTCTGTTAGATTTTTACAATGCAATAGAAATCCCATTAACTCATGGATTTTTATACAGTTGCTTGATTAATAGTAATTAATTTTTTTAAATCACTTGTCATCCCTGGTTACATATAAGATGTTGATAATATTACATTATATTGCAGTGATAAAATGCTAATGAATACAACAACTGTTAAAATGTATTTTTAGCAGATTTCAGTAAATGAATTGGTTGGTTCTATATTTTGTTTAATCACAAATATAACTGTGTTATAGTCATACTTTGAAAGCAGCTCTTCAAATCACAACTGAATTTCTTAAGGGTTTGAAAACTTTGGTATCTAAGTTGGGCTCAAGAAGGGTTGTCAGGTATGTTCATGACTCCTAATGAGTGTACACTTCCTGACAAATTTTGAAGACTTTTAGCCCATCTGTCACCCCAAGTACAGGTGGATAAATCCCTTATCTGAGAGGCAGGGGAGGTCAAAGCAATCACATCCTTCTTCAGGCCAGTTGTTGGCAGATTCAGGATTTGGGTCAACAGAGCATAGATTAAAGTGGATTCTTAAAGTCAAGCTGTGCCTGTCTGTAGGAGACTGATAACAGAAGGTGAGACATAGCCCCCTAGTCAGAATGGGTCATAGACCACTCCTCCCATTGAATATGAGCCTTATATATCTAGAGTACTTAGGATCTATCTGTGTTTCCACTACAGTTCTCATAAATTCCTACTCTGCATTTTTATCTGTGCTTACCTTGCCTCTCAGTAGTTTTCTAGCTTGTATCAGCAGTAATGCTTGGTGGCACAGTAGTGCAGCTAGTAGACCTGCTGCCTCAGCTCCAATGGCCTGGGTTCAATCCTGATCTCTGGTGCTTGTTGTGTGGAGTTTACACATTCTCCTTGTGACCATGTGGGCTTCCTCTGGTTGCTCTGGTTTCTTGCCACATCATAAAGATGGTAGGTTAATTGCCCAATGAAAATTGCTCCTAGTATGTACAGAGTGGTAGAATCCAGGGGAAGTTGATGGGGGTGTGAAGAAAATAAAATGGAGTAGTGTAGGATTAATGTAAATGGGTGTTTGATGGTCAGAGGGGATATGGTTGGCTGAAAGACCTGTTTCCATGCTAAGTGAGTCTGTGATGCAATGACTCTACATGTACAAAAATAACCAGGTAACACCGGATTCAAATTAACTAACTGGCTTTGCTGCTTTGACATCTTGTGGCAGTTTGTTAAATTTTCTGATGGATAAGAAATGAGCTAAAGGGGGTGGATCAATAGGTTTAGGGCATGTGCTGAGTTCACTGCTTTGGGAATCAACCTCAGGATCTCTTTTTTAAAATTTACATGAATTATTTGTATTGAAAACCTCAATGCAATTGATCAGATTTGTAGAAACCAAAATAGATGAGGTTGCTGACTTTGGAAACCACAAATGTGTTCTGCAGAATCACTAAGTGGACAGATCGATAGCAGATGATATTTAATACAGACCATAGCAAAGCACTTCACCCAGGAAGATAAACTGAGAGTCAGCCAAGGATGAAGATGAAAAAGGCCCAGGGGTTTTAATGGATTTAATGGATATGGCCACTCTTCCCATCTTCATCCAATCTTTCCTCAACAATAGATTGAATTAATATCTATTGGAAGGAATAGACTCGGTGGGCTGAATGGCTTTTCCCACTTTTGATATATCTTGTGCTCTTAAATGCTGGAGAATGGAGCTAAAATAACCTTTTTTGTCAATAACTTGATTTTGTTTGAAAATTTAAGATAGTTCAGTTATTAAAGTGCAAATAAGCTGACAGAAATGTGAACCAAATGTTATGCAGAGCAATTAAAGTCAAGTTTTGTCACAAATTAAATGGCAAGCTATTAATTAGAAAGAAATGCAATGATAACCTTCTAGTTCAAAATAAATTGCATCAAAAAAGATATGCTCTCTGTTACCACTCGTGTTTTGTGAAGTTACTGATGATAGGAATCAGAAATCCTCCACTTGTAATAATGTCCTCTTCTTTAACAGAATTCAAGTACCAGAAGTGCATTGTGATGTATGAGCATCACCAGCTTGTAATCTTGGAATTTAAGGATAACTTGTCAGGTACAGAGTTAGGCACGATTTACGCAAGACACTTTTAATGTAATTTTGGCCAAGATTAAGCTAAAATAATAATTTAGTCAAGCTTCAGTGCAAGACACAATCTCAGCAGAAGAGCTGAAGCCAACATTAGGAAGAGAAACCAAAAGCTCATTAAGTTGCCAATTGCAGGTTAAAATCCCCTCATTAAAGAGGCTTTGCAACATTTTGGTTTCCAGTGCTTTAACTAATGCCTTCTCCTTATGGTAACCAGCTGCTTATGGCAATGTATAAAGCAATGATAATGATTTCAAGCACTGCTTAAAGGGATTCTCAACACTTCACATTCAACTGATGATGGTGCTTTGAAGAGGCTCTCTGAAACACATCAGGAGTCCTTCTGGGACTTTATCAAGAATTGGCCAGCCTTCCAGAAACTATTAGTCTGGAATTTCTTCGAGAGCTTCACTTAATAAGAAAGTGTCATGGCACTCCATTTTGTTTGTACACATTCTAGGAGTCACAAGGAGAATGGGAATGCTTGGCCTTGGGCAACTTACCAGGACATGGAAGAAAGTGAGAGGAAATCATTAGGCTAGATAGAAAAGCACCACCAACTATTGCTGCTGGGAGGCACAAAGTGTGGGGAGGATGCCTACCCCCATGACCATCACTTTCTTCCAGGATCTCTGATGTCACATAAAGGAGCTTTGCTTTTGCTTTTTGAGCCATTCTGGAATGTTCCATATCGGGCAGTCTACTCCTTTAGTGGAAGTGGATTGTGCAGAGCCTACAAATACCATTCCACAAAAATTATGTCCAATCGGCACTCATTTAACTACTGAACCTGCAGGTATCTAGTTTAGCACCTCCATAATCAATATTAGTGATTAGGTCCAAAATTTTGTTTGAAATCCAGCTTTAAAAATGGCAAATAATATCATTATTATCTTGATAAAGAATCTTCAAACCTAAAGCATTAACTCTGTTTTTCTCTTCACAGATGCTGTCTGACCTGGGAATTTTCATCAGTTTCTATTTTTGCTTTAGCATTCCAGATTCTGCAGTTTCTTTTATTATGATTATCATCAATGTTGCCACCATTATTAGTCAAGCAACTATTTGTGTGGATTTAATTCATTGTCAAAATAAGCTCCATTTCTTATATGTGTAAGATCCTCCCATTCTGTAATTGTATAGTATCCACAATTATTCAGCACAATGGTTGTTCACTATTCAATTGCTCATTTATTTTATTCTGATTTATTCTTGGAGTTTGGATATTATTTATTGTTCATTATTATTTGCCCAAACAACATTAAGAATTAACCACAGCTAGAATCACATAGTCAGACTGCATAAGAGTGGCAGACTTCCTTTCCATTTGAATATTAGAAAACTAATTAGATTTTTATAACAATGAGCCTATGATGAAAAGGGTCTTCTTTTTTGAGTCACCTCATACATTGTCCAATTTTATTGAATTTCACAATGAGCCTTAGTAGGATTATGTATTTGTAGCTCTGGATTCCTGATCCAGTACAATAACCACTCGGCTACCTTACTTGTCCTATACCGATGGAAGTCAGAATCACTTCATGATTTTGTAATCCCCACATTCATGAATTTTAAGATAAATCTGTTTCTTCACTTTGCTATTTTTATTTTGTGTTATAATGGTAAACATTTTCATAGGTTAATTTGGGGTGACATTGTAAGACTATCCTTGCATCCCTTTCGCTTTAGATTTTTAAAAGTGTGAGTAATTTAGGATTTGATAGGGTAGACTGGGGGGTCAAGAGGAGCATGATTCTAGAAATTAGTATGAGGTCATTCAAAGATGGAGGCAGGCAACAGTCAAGGAAATCTGGCACTGATCCTCTCATAAAGCTGTTGAGCTGGTAACCAATTGAAAATCTAAATTCATAGGCAGGTTTATTCAGTGTTATGGAACCAAGGCAAGTAGACAGAGTTAAGATTTAGCTTATCTCTGCAGCTTCTTTGATGTGGCTGATTCCAAAGGAAAGTAACAAAGGTAGAACTACCAACAAAACATCTCTTGTCAAAGGCAATCAGATCCTAACTAGCAGCTATAGCTGGTAAAACGAAGAATCACAGGACATAACACACGGTACATTCACACTCATGCTACTTCCCCTTAAAAAGTAAACACATCTGAAAATCAAAAAAAAAAGCTGCAGATGTGGAAATCTGAAGTAAAAACAGAAAATGCTGCAATAACTTAGCAGATCAGGCAGTCTATGGAAAGACAAATGGTTTCAGGTCGAGAATCCTTCATAAGAACTCATCTTCTGCTTAACCCTCAGGATCAAGGATGATTCACTTCCAATTTGGTTTTGTGGGTTCTGAGGTGACTCCTATGGCCCACATGGGACTTATCACTCTCCATGATGGAGCTTGGAATAGGATGTCTGTTTCAGGAGTCTGGTGTCAAGCATGCAAACAATGAGGTCTGCTCAACAGAGCCAACTGAGTAACTACGGTCTTGGTGCTGGGGATGTTGGCCTGGAAGAGGACACTGACATTGCTTCATTTATCCTTGCAGTGAATCTGGCTGATTTTGCAGAAACAGGATCTTTCTGATGCTTTGTGCTGCTTAGTGTATGTAGTTTAGGTCTCAGGAACAGGAATCACTACTGTCAGTAGACCATGGGGTTTGTTCCAGTTCTGAGTTGTTGATCTTCAAACATCCTTTTCCTCGACGAACCAAAGTCTGTGCTGGTACTTGGAAGGCAATGGTGAATTTCATCATTATTACCTGCCTTCACTAAGAGATGACTCCTGAGATATGAGGTTTCTGGGGTCCCACCATGAGCCTTTACCGTTGGAGAGCATTGCTGCACAGTGAAGTCAGGTGGACAGAGAACCTTTCTCTTGCAGATGTTGCACATAAAACCCATCCTCTCGTATGCTTCAGTGAAAGCATTGATGATAGCAAGGAGCTTGGCCTCAAAGCACACGTAAACACTAGCGGTATCTGCATGCTGCAGCTCAAGATCGCAAGACAGAAGAGCAGAAGTAGGCAATTTGGCCCATCAAGTCTGCTCCATGAGTTAAACTAAAACTGTTCCTATCTAGCCCCAATTTCCAGCCTTATCCCCATATCCCTTGATGCCTTGACTATCTAGATACCTATCTACCTCCTCCTTAAACGCCTCAAAATGATCGGGCCTCCACAGCTGTACGTGGCAAAGAATTCCATAATTTCACTACCCTCTGGTTGAAGAAATTTCTCCTCATCTCTGTTTTAAACTGGTACCCTCTAATTCTAAGATTGTGTCCTCTAGTCCTGGACTCACCCACCAAGGAAAACAGCTTAGCCACATCTACCCTGTCCAGTCCTTTCAACATTCTAAATGTCTCTATGAGGTCCCCTCTCATTCTTCTGTACTCCCGTGAGTACAGTCCAAGAGCTGACACTCATCGTATGTAAGCCCTTTCATTCCGGGAATCATCCTCGTAAATCTCCTCCGAGCCCTCTCCAACATCAGTACATCCTTCCTAAGATACAGGACTCAGAGTTTTGGATGACCTTGGTTCTATAGTGTAGTCATCATTGTTTGAATAGTTTTCCATTAGTTCTAAAGGTTTGCTCTACTCTTCTAGGATGCTTGTTCGAGCTGGCTGCAGCAGTGTGGCGAGAAAGAATGAAGAAAATGTCATAGCAATGGCCCATCTTATTTGACACTAGTCTTCACTGAGATTGGCTTGGTTATAGATCCATTGGTTAGGATCATCAACTATCTACATTCATAAAATCATTAGTTAACTAATGTATATGAAATTATACAATCAATTAATTATTAATATAGGCATATATACACAGATAATTTATTTATTCACTCACAGGATGTGGAAATCACAAGTGATGCCAGCAGTTATTGCCATTCCTAATTGCTCTTGAACTAAGAAGACAGCTACAAGTCAATTACATTTAACTGCACATTAATTTACTCAATCTCATAGTCTTTCAATGACACTCTCTTTATTTATGTTTGTTTTTAACAGTTCTAAAGTATCTACTCCCAGATACTGATAATTGCAGTAGATCACTTCTCCAGATAGGCTTCATACATCACTAACTTACTCTCCATGTATCTGTGTTATCACAAAGTCATACATGTATTTCTGGGACTATTGATAAATATAGTGGATTCCCCCAGAGCCCTCTCCCATGGTGTCTAGTGAATGCTGTTCTCCATGAGAGGGATTGCATTTGATGTCTTGTGCTGGCAAGTAGTGAAATATCAATAGCTGATGTACAACCAGAGCCAGAGTCGAGGTCAGGAACACCAGGAGTCCGGAGTAGGGTTGGGTGTGTGGAGTCTGGAGTGCTCATATGTTTCAGCTTACTTTGACAAGTTGAAACTTAAGTTAGTCAACCCCATCGTGGATACGTCATTACAGACTTAATATCATTGCCCTTATGGTACCCACAACTTTTTGATATCAGCTGGAAGACCATACTCCTATCCCTTGCAAATAACAAGGACTTAATGTACTACAATTATTACAATTATTGTCTTCATAAGTATGCACATATGTAAATATATTTTATATATGTTAATTGTTACTATAATGCTTATAATGTAGTTATTTAATTATATTTTGTACATTACTGGAGACTATGAAGGCGATCACAATTGCTGCTCTGGCTGTTTCTTAATGCTCTCCATCTTTGTGGCCCTACCTTCACAATGCCTTACATTTTGACTTGCACTCTAATTTTCTATGCGCATCAGACTCCTCCTCTTTCCCGTTGTCTCTTCTAAAGTCTTAGAATCATCTCTGCCTTTTCCTCTCTGAATTGTCTCCAATACTCATAGTTCTACTGTGATTATTTTCATTTCCCCTCTTGTTGCATTCTGGCTGTATTGTTTTGAGCTGACACCAGTGAGTCTTTGCCTCGTGTCACAACTCTTAAGGCATCCTTGGAGTTTTTGAATTCCTTCCATGCCACAAAGCAGTCCTCTCGTAACTCATCCTACTTGATCTGTACTTAAGTCAGGGTACTCAGTAATTCAATAATGACTTGGCCGAGAAAAAGATCATGCTGCCATTACATTTCTGTGGATTGTTCCCGGCTTGCATCTTGGAACTGTGCCCTATGTGAAACTGCCTCTCATCTTTAAGTACTCTCTCAAGACTGCACACTCCCTCAAAGGTATCAACATATAAAATAGTTTCACCTAAATTCTGTCATTTGCCAGACTGAACACTAAATGATCTGGAAATTGCACCCCTTTGCCAGTGTCTTTAGCTTGACCACCACATGTTCTCCATCCTTTCCTCAGCTCCCAGGTGCACATGCCAAATTTGCAACTCTGGTAAATCTCTGAAAGTGCTGGATTAAAATATCCTTTCAGGGTTTTTACAGTATCCTCATAAGAGATCCAGTACATTGATCATTGCACTCATGTACTCCAACATCACACGTGCATCCAGCCCTAACGACTGGCAGCCCAATTTTATGCCCAGTTGCAATGTTCTGAGTCCACCCCCGGGGACCCCAGCCATATCATTCACTCTCTGGAACATTTGCATGTATTCCATTTCCAGGATAGTTAGCTCTGTCTGGTTTTTTTTGAGCTCACCAATATATTTGCCACATCCACTACCTGCTAGCACTTCAAGAGATTCTCATTCTCTTTACACTTGGTGGTTGCCCTCCTCCTAATGTGATGCCCATAGACTCTTTGCTTTTTCTGCTTACTTAGGCAAACGGCAGAGGAAGAGGTAACAAAAAATATTTGTTGAAGACAGTGAACTCCCAATTGATAGCAGGAGCTAATATAACAATGTATCAAAAGTTACATCACACGGTACACTCAGTTCTACAAGCTAGATGAATGGACCTCCTCAGAGCTATGTTCATATAATGACTCTTCTCTCTACAAATATAACAATGCTGCATTGAATTTGTTACTCCATGCTTGTTCTTACATTTAAAGGTCTGATGGGTTTAGGTTGCAACTTTAGGCCTTCCTCAAGTAAGGATTGAGGGTTAAGATGGTAAATTATGAGAAAGTGAAGTTGTGGTCTGCCTTTAAGAAATCAAGTTTGGTAACTTCCATGAATTAGTGAAAGTTATGCCGTTTGCTCTTAGAAAGATCAATGCCAATGCTAGATTTCTCTTTCAGCTTTGAGGTTTGTAGACATCTTGATCAGGAGGTGGCTGCCTGTATAAACAACTTGGGTAGGTTTAAGAAGCTTCAAAATTCACTTGATGTTTCCAAGAGGCTAAATGAATCATTACCGATGTCTCGAAATACCATTTGATCCGAGAGTCATATCTCTAAGCTGAAGCATGGATCATCAAAGTGATGAGGCCTTTATTTATTTCCTAAAACTCAGCAACAGGGATTGTACATTGCTGTAAAGATAATGATGAGTTAAAGATGCACACCTGCATTACTGTGCAGAACAGCTACCTAATTCAGAAGATGAAATTCACCATGGGTTGTTCAGAATTTATTGGCTGATTTATGCCACTCTGTCAATTGCTTCACATAAGCACCATCTCACTCTTAGCCTCTTCTTGCTATTAAAAATTGGCTGCACATGTTATGTCTAGTAACTAACAATATAAGTAGTCCTTAAGTGATGCAAGTGCTGCTAATGCAATGCCAATTTATCTCTCCAGCCCAGAAAAGAATCAGTTCAAACTGTTGAATCTTATTCCTTAAGGTAGTAAATTCTTGAAGGTTTCAAAAATGTCAGAGGGACAAAATGGATTGTGCCAAAAAATGTATGCTGGGATTGTAATGTGCAATTAATCTGAACCCATTTCACTGGGTGAAGACAGTACAAAATTCATTTCAGCATTCAGGCAAAGCAAATCATATTCTATTCCCTTAACAGATATCTATGGGATCCAATTTCATTAGTGGTTGGCAGCATTTGAAGCTAGTTCAAGCTGACCTAAGTTGTGTCTGAACTTTCTCTACTAGTTGCATCACTGAACTGCCCTGTAATAGATTCCTCTGTATACAGGAAGAGAGTTAATGAAAGAAGTTGTAATGAAAAACAAGAAAAATACTTGAAGCATTAACAGAATAGTTTGATCTGTCTTCACTGCAGAAAACAAAATTGATGTAGCAGAAGTGAAGAACTAAAGGTTTAATGACAGTGGGGAATTTAGTCTTTAATAACACTAAAGAGAAAGTATTTGACTAAAACCAAATAATTCTCCTGAGCCAGCATCCCAGAGTTCCAAAAGAGGTGGTTGTAGAAATGG
>JARFYF010000060.1:17781341-17791958 GCA_030265395.1 Rhina ancylostomus | reverse complement strand
AAATGGAAGAAGCATTAGTGATGATCTTCCAAAATCTCCTCAGTTGTAGACGAGTCCTCTTGGAGAATTATCCTCTCAACATCCAACCTGTCAATTCCCCTCCTCTCATTTCTCTAAGTTCCCATAAACATGGGCACAACCTGCTCAACCTCCTTTTGTTTATGAACCCCTTCATCCCAGAAACCTGCTCTGCACTGGCTTCACTTCAAGCTTATCTTTCCTTCCAAACTGCGACCAAACTTTCAGACAGTAATCCTGTCTCACCAGCATCCTTAAAGTTGCATCAAAACTCCCCTAATTGTATACTACATACCCCATATAACAAAGCCTTTCTGATTACCTGCTGCAGCTGCGTGCCAAGCCTTTGTGTTTCATGAACTAGAACATCATTCTTGTACCACAACATTTTGTAGTTTCACCCTATTTAAATAATAATTAGACTTTTCATTCTTCCTTCCAAAGTAGAAAACCTTCTAATTTTCCAAATTGTAATCCATCTATCAACTTCTTGTCCACTCACTTAACCTATCTATATCTCTTTGCAGACTTTTTTTGCTCAACCCACTTATATTTGTATTATCAGCAAATTCTGTTGAAGTACACTCAGTCTCTTCATCCAAGTCATGAATACTTGAGGTCCAGCACTGATCCCTGTGGCATTCCTAGTTACTGACTGGCAATCCAAAAATGACCCATTTATCCTGACTCTCTGTTTCCTGTGAGCAAATCATCTATACATGCCAATATATTACAGATGCATCATAGAAAGCATCCTATCTGGATGCATCACGGCTTGGTACGGCAACTGCTCTGCCAGGACCGCAAGAAACTGCAGAGAGTTGTGGACACAGCCCAGTGCATTATGGAGACCAGCCTCCCCTCCTTTGACTCTGTCTTTACCTCTTGTTGTCTTGGTGAAGCAACCAGCATAATCAAAGACCCCACCCACCCCGGATATTCTCTCTTCTCTCCTCTTCCATCGGAGAGAAGATACAGGATCCTGAGGGCACATACCACCAGACTTAAGGACAGCTTCTATCCCACTGTGATAAGACTATTGAACAGTTCCCTTATACATTGAGATGGACTCTGACCTCACGATCTACCTTGTTATGATCTCGCACCTTTATTGCACTGCACTTTCTCTGTAGCTGTGACGCTTTACTCTGTACTGTTACTGTTCTTACCTGTACTACATCAATACACTCTGTACTGACTCAACGTAACTGCACTGTATAGTGAAGTGACCTATATGTTTGGTTTGTAAGACGAGCTTTTCACTGTACCTCAGTACGAGTGACAATAATAAACCAATACCAATATTACCCCCAACCCTGTGTGCACTTGTCTTGCGCAATAGCATTTTATTGGTATTGGTTTATTATTGTCACTCGTACCGAGGTACAGTGAAAAACTTCTCTTTGTGGCTCTTTAATGAATTCCTTCTTGAAATCTAAATACACAAATACACAACATCTACCGGTTTCCCTTTAGCCACCTTTGTTACATTCTTAAAGAACTCTAGCAAATTTGTCAGGCATGAATTTCCTTTCATAAAACCTTGTTGACTCTGCTTGATTATCTTATGATTTTCTTTGCCAAGGCATAATAGAGTAAAGACTAAGTGCTGGCAAATGGGATTAGTATCAATGGGCAGTACAGTGATGCAGCGAATAGATCCTCACAGCACTAGAGACCCAAGTTGAATCATGATCTCAGCTTCTGCCTTTGTGAGGTTTACACATTCTCCCTGTGATGATGTGGCTTTCCTCTAGTTTCTTCGCACATCCCAAAGACATGCAGGTGGGTAGGTTAATTGGCCGCTGTAAATTGCCCCTGGGTTGAAAATGAAAAGTAGAATCAGAGGAGAGTTGATGAGAATGTGAGATCTTAAAAAAAATTGGATTTATGTAAGATTAGTGTAAATGGGTGGTTGATAGTCACACGGACTCTAGACAGAAGGGCCTATTTCTATGCTATATCTCTCTATGACTCAAACAAGTCCTTGGTCTTCTTAAGAGAGGTATGTAATATGAAAGCAAGGAAATTACTGTGCTATATGACTCTATAGCTCTAAATATCTTACTATAACTGTTTTAACCAATGGCTTCCAGTTTTCAAATGACAGATGTTAGGCTAACTGATCCATAGTCTTTCAGCTTTCTACCTCCCTCCTTTCTTGAATATTGGTGTTACATTTGCAGGAAGTCAAATGGCATTAGGTATTCGGAATGCAAAAACATGAAAGTCTTGCTGAGATTACACATCGTTTTGTTGATATCGCAATTGGTATCTGGACCATTCTTTCCCCCTGCCCTGCCCTGCCACAGGCTTTTCATGGTTGGACCCTCACTATGTGCAAGTTCCATCTTTGAAGCGCTGTCAACAACACAAGTCGAAGATAGTGACTGTGGCTGTCAGATCAAGCGATGTTGTATATAGGTATAATTTTGGGGTTATAGCAGTATAAATTTGGTTGATTAAGCTCCAAGATGAGGAAGTTGTCCTCATGCGAGAAGTGGAGTAAGACTGGGAAATCCACACTGCAGCTTAGAAGAACACAGTGAAATGTAGAAGGTTCTGAGAGAGGTTGACAGATTTGTTGCTGAGAGGCTGTTCAGGAGGGAAGTTCAGTGCCAAGGTCTTGCACTGAATCCATGGCTTTACACGATTAATACTTGGCATTAGGTATATGATCATGACCCATTTGGTAAAGATGGCATCAAATTGCCATTGCACCAGGACCAATGTTACTAGTTATTCTGCACATTTCCAACTCATAGCCATGACACACACTTAATTGTTTTCATTTCAATTTGCCACACTATTAGAGTTGTACTAAAACTTTTCAATTTGCATACAAAATGGAAGCAAATTGGCACAGAATAAAACGATCAAACACAGTTCAATTTGCGTCCTCAAATGTCAGAATGTTTTTCTTTCTCCATCTCATTTTTCTTGCTCCTGTTCCAATCTAGCATTCCCTCTCCTTCGTTTCCTCAACTTGTCTTTAATTCCCCCTCGCTCCTCTGTCGTTCCTTTGTTTCTTATTCTTTAAATCAGGCTGATCAGATGCCCTGTTGCTCACATCACAGTCTTACTCCCTCGCACTTCCACCAAGTGACTTGGCAAAGCATTTTCGACTGACCTGCGCATCTTTGGGATATGGGAAGAAACCAGAGCACCCAGAGGAAACCGACCTGATCACAGGGAGAACATACAAACTCCACACAGACAGCACCCAGGATTGAACCCAGGTCTCTGGTGCAGTGAGGCAGCAGCTGTCCTTTAATTTATAATGTTTAATAAGAAATAAATTAGTAAAACAGTGCATACAGCATGTAAAACACTGATGATTGCTAAACAGGATTAATTAATTGGTGCCTGTGGCAGGGTGAGTGATGGGTTACCTACAGGAAGAACCATCTCCTGTTCACCCACCCAGAGATAAAGGACTTTTGATTATTTGGAATTCCCTGAAACCAAAAATTATCATGGGCAACTAGAGTTTATCCTGCTAGGTCCCACATAACCACTGACTTGCTGTAGAAGATATTAGTATTTCCCATGATAAAATTTGCATTTCAAACATTAGTGGGATTGAGAAACAGCCAGGACCCAACCTTCCCCACAACCTTTTGTAGAAACAGAAGCAGGCCATTCAGCTCTTCAGGCCTGCAACAAGAAAAGGAGTAGACAATTTGGCCTCTCCAACGTATTACAGTGGAATTGGAGGAGACCATCCAGCACTTTAAGCCTATTTCATGGGAGGAGAAGAAAACTATTAGAGTCATAGAATTATACAGCATGGAAACAGGCCCTTTGGCCCAATTTGTCCACACTGACCAAGTTGTCTCCCTGAGCTCGTCCCATTTGTCTGTGTTTGACGCATATCCCTCTAACCCTCTGTATCTGCAAACCATTGCACAGTGATGGGAAGAAGCCAATCAACCTTACCAGGTTGTGCTGCCATTTAATGATCAATGATTCACTTGGATGCCAAGATTTGAGAGAGAGAATAATCTAAATGTGTTCCTTCATTTTTCTTTCTTTCTCACTCTTGATCTTGGTCTCAACTTCCTCTTCCTATCTTTAGATCTCCCAGTATCTTACCATACCTTTCTGTCTTCATTCCTCTTTCTCATTCTCCCTGGGGATGATGTACAAACCTGGTTCGAAACAGATTGTGTGTTTCCAAACAGGAGCAGGAACAGTTTTCCTTTGTTTGAATGTCAAATTCTGGAAAAGTCTCATCCACAAGGGCATCAGAAGTAACAACTAAAATGGAAGCAAACATTTCCCAGACATGACTAGTCTCAGGGCTATTAACCAGCTCCACGGCAAAGTGCCTTTTAATATACTTTGACCTCAGCCGATATCAAATTTTACATGAACACAAAACAGAGCAGTTTGTCAATAGTTTAAAAATCCACTGTGATATGAAACCATCCATGGGGCATGGATGCTCTGTTTGATCCTTAATGCATTTCCACAGCCTCGGGGGATCTGACAAACAGCTTTTAGATAAGATCGTTTCATCAGTAAACTACTGACTGGAATTGCCTT
Organism: Rhina ancylostomus; assembly: GCA_030265395.1. NCBI lineage: Eukaryota > Metazoa > Chordata > Chondrichthyes > Rhinopristiformes > Rhinidae > Rhina > Rhina ancylostomus. Next base: position 17,787,392 of record JARFYF010000060.1, on the reverse strand, counting down.
CCTGGACTGCAAAACTGCCAATCATGGGATGCTGCAGATAGACATCAGAACAAATCTGTCAGCGAAATGGTTATAATATGGCAGCTTGGAATTAACAACAAACTCACAGACCAGTGAATTCTCAGACAAGCGAGCTCCCAATCTGCCCAGCAAGGGCAGACAGACTGCTGAACTCACAGTCAGATCAACAAGCTCAGTTTGACCATTGAGCTCCAAGAATGACCAGGAATCTTGCGGGCAGACAATCAAGCACACAGTTTAATGGTGAACTTACAATACGACCAGCAGGCTGACAAACTGACAAGGGAGTTCACAGACAGATAAGTAAGACTGCAGTGTGACCACCAAGCTCAAAGTCTGGACTGGGTATCGTATAGAGTGGTCAAGGATCTCAAAGACACACTATTGAGCTCACAATCTGACCAGCAAGCACACAATATGACTTGCAGGCTCACAGACTGACTAGTGAACTCACTGACAAGCCAGAGTGCTCAAAGTCTGGCCAACAAGTTCATAATCTGAAGGGGGAGCCTGTGCCCTGGTATTGTCCACATTTTCTGCTCAGGGTAGGATGCAATAATCCATCCTGTCACTGAACCATATGACAATCAACTAGTCATCAAGCCAACACCTATTGTTGTAACACTTCATCAGTGACCTCAGCAGCAATCTTCCAACATTCCATTAGCCTGCATCACTGAACAACAGCTTGCATTTATATAGTACCTTTAATTGCAGCCAGTGTACGTCAACGTGCACAGGTGTGATGTATAAATGGGAACCTGCCAGGACATGAACAGTAGCATTTTGGAAGACGGTAGAACAAGAGAGGCCAGCTAGAAGAGTATTAGAATGTTCAAGTCTGGAGGTAGCGAAGGAATGGTTGGGGGTTTTATTGGCAGAAAGCTCCACTTGTAATCAGGTCCCTCTTCCCTGTGAAAATCAACCAGTGGCTCCATCACTGAAGTCTTTTACATTCCACAAGTGACCCCATAACTAAGCCTACAATATTACCATCCGTGACCCTGTCACTTACCTCTGTGACACTTCACTAATGATCCCTTACCACATTGATGCAGTTCCACTCACAACCAGGCTGGTGTCTATGTTTTGCACAATTTTAGGTTCATCCCAGTGCCTTTGATTTAATTCCATGTCTTATTAACTCTCCATCAATCACATGTAAGCTACAATGGACAGTACAGTGGTACAGCTAGGAGAACTGCTGCTTCCACAGCTCTGGTGACTTGAGTTCAATTCTGATTATCTGGAATTTGCATGTTTTCCATATGACTGTATGAGTTTCCTTCAAGTGCTCTGGTATTATCTGACAGCCCAATGTCAGTAGCTTAATTGACCACTGTAAATTGTCCGTAGTTTATAGATGAGTGGTAGAATCTGGGACCATTACAATGGAATTAATATAAATGGGTGCTTGATTATTGGTGTGAGGTAAAGGGCTCATTTCTGTGCTGTATGATTCATTTAGCAATTGCAAGGATTAGAGGTAGCTTGGGATAAGACAACTAAACCTTCATCAAGTAGCAGATCCAAGGTGATATGTCAGAGCCTGAAATTGTTTATTTATAGATATAAGAAATAAGGCAGAAATTGTTAAAAGTTGTACTGTAACTGAACAGACTGAAGCTAATGCATCCAAAAGCTTGGCTGCCCAAGTTGGAGTGATTAAGAGCAGGAACATGCTTGGCCAAAGTTGGAGCCATGCAGAGATCTCAGAAACTGATGGTCCACCCACCTCCAAGGCTCCGTTAAAACAGCTTTCTAATTTCAAACTACATTGTTCCAAGCAGTTTGACAGATGCTACCTTGCTTTTATGTTAATAGCTAAGAATTAAACATTAAGCAGTTTTTTTAATGTCTAATTGTGCATAAAACTAACAAAGTATTAATTACACATTTCTCAGTGCTCATGTCCTGTTTTTATTCAGTGTTTCAAAAAATCCAGCACAATGAAGATTCAATTGTGAGATCACTATACACTGGGCTAATTACTAGCATGAGCTCTTGATGTCTTGAATACATTTTCCTTTTCTTCTCTTTATTTATTCTCCTGTGTTAACGCACCATGACTTTCATACCCAGAGGGCACAAACTCTGCTAGTCAGTGGTGCTCAGTACCTGAGCACAAGTGAGGGCCTGCAGCGTAATAACAATGACTCTCCACAGAGCGCAGTGGCTCCCTTTCACAGCTCTTCTTACTGTTGCTGACCGATTTTAGCTTCTGAGGTCTCCATCACCCAAATCCAAATTGAGTGACACAGTGGTGCTGTAGTTAGTACTGTGCCTTATAGGTCAGGGGACTCTGGTTCAATCCTGACCTCAGGTGCTGTCTATGTGAAATTTGTCGATTTCCCCTGTGACAGCATGGGATTCTGTCAGGTGCTCTGGTTTCCTCCAACATCCCAAAGAAATGCTGGTGGGTTCTCTGAATACTGTAAATTATGCTTTAGTGTGGCCAAGCTGCAAGTATAATTAAAGAGCATTGAACAGGAATGTGAAAAAGAAGCTGTTGCAGGGACATAAGGAAAGGGAGAATGGGACTGATAGGATTGCTCTGCTGGGAATCACCATAGTTCAGATCAGCCCATCAGCCCATGGCCTTCTATGTTGATAATGCATATGCGTAAATAATGCATATCTGAAATTTCATCCTGCGATTCCCTGTCAGAATTCCAAAGTTACTTAGCAGCTCCACAGCATCTCCTAAGGAGACAGACAGATATCTAAATGCAAAAGGCATCAAGAGGTATGGGGAGAGCAGGATAATGGTACTTAGATAGAGGATCTGCCATGATTGTAATGAATGGTGGAGCAGGCCCAGAAGTCTGAATAGTTTACTATATCTATGTTTTCACTCTAAACAACTGAGTTCCCTAGTGTGAGTGCCAGTTCTGGAATTCCCTCTAAACCTCTCCACTGCTCTCTGCTCCTGGAGGTGCATCTTGAACTTATCTCTTGAGTGAAAGGTTTCTCACTGCTGCAACCTTCAATTTCCTTTGTGCTTCACTGAACCATTTTGGAAATATTTTCTACATTAAAAATGCCAAACAAATGCAGGCTGTTGCTGGTATAAGACCTCTTATGTCCATATGAAATACATCACAATCTCTATGAAATGCATAATTTCACATCTATATCATAATTAGTAGAACATAAGAAATAGGAACAAAAGTTGGCTTCACAGTACATTGAGTCTGCTTTGCTATTCAGTATTTTAGATGCACTTTCCCAGCCTGTTCCCAAATTTGCTTAGTGATTCACCTCTGAGTGAGATCTTTGTGGGTACATTGAACTCCAGAGTCATGCATATAATGCTTTCCATGTCATGTTTACTTTGTCACATCATGTATGCAACACAAATGGAGCTTGACACAATAGTTTCTATTCGGTGATGCTGTAACTCTGTGGGCAATTGAAGGTGTTTAGCTCCTTGCTCTGTATTAAGAAACTATTCTCAAATAGAATTAGTGCTGAGGCTGAGGACCAGCAGTAGGAACGCTGCCAGAAGATCTAAGAGGTAAGGAAACAAGCAATGTCTAGGTAAAATCCACGAAACCAGCTATTAAATTTTTGAAAGCTCTGCAAAGTTTAATTGTGCATAAAACTAACAAAGAGTAAATTATAAGTTACTCAGTGGTTTGATACTGTGATAAGTTGATCTATGAATTGTTCCAAGTTACTGAGCACAACTAATCATTAGAGTTCTTGATAATTGCGATTTCCTGGATATAATCATAAAATAATACACCATGGAAGGAAGACATCTAACCCATTGTGATGATAACTTTTAAAGAGGTAATCAATTGGTCCCACTCTGCTTGTTCTTTCCACATAGCCCTACATTATTTTGTCATTTTCAAATAGTTATCCAAACACCTATCCAGTATATTTTATCTTTTTCAAATATTTATCCAATTCCTTTTTGAAAGTTATGATTGAATTTGGTGCCTCCTCTCTTCCAGGCAGGTCATGTCAGATCACAATCCACTGCCTTAAAAAAAGTTCCCAGAATCTCCCCTTTGTTTCTTTTGCTGTTTATTTTCAATCAGTGTATTTTGATTCCAGCCATTGGAAACCTTTTCTTCCTATCTACTCCATCAAGATTCTTCACAATAATCCCGAGGTTCTCCCAACCCATTCTCCTTGACCAGAAAATACTGTGATGCTTCCTTCAATTCCATTACTGATGGATGCAAGGGTTCCATCCCAGTGACTCCATGACTGCCTAATTGCTGATATTCCCATGAATACTAGTTTGCATTACACTCAGGTTCTTATAAAATCTCTATCGCTTGAACAACACTGTGGGAAACTTGGCATTAGTATAGACAGCTTATCAATAATTAAAACTATGCAGTTAATCAATCAATACAAAGTAAATCAGTGGAAAGTAAAGGCAACTCAGGTCAGAAGGGAGAATTCTACACTAAGATACCAGATGAAGTGTGAGCGGGATTTATTACTGTGGTGTTCACTTATGCTGAAGAGGATGGAATCAATGTCATTTTGAAGTGAAAACAATACCATGTAACGGAATAGATAAGCATCTCTCTTACAATGAAAAGGGCTACCAATTTAATATGAAACTTGATCTTGCCTTTTAACACATCCTAAACCCATCTACAGAACCAATCCTGTAGCTACAGTAAATGATGGCTGAGCCCTCTAATAAAGCCTCTAATGCTTGTAAGTATACTGCCAGAATGTGTTAATTACATTACATTAAACCTGTTGATCATTTTAGCTGCAGTCAATTGTCAATCTTCATCTCTTTTCCTGCACCGCCCCACTGCATTCCTGCATCAGTTCATCATCTGCAGTCCTCATCCATGCCTCTGTTCCCACTATGCTTTCTCTTGTTTCCAGTGAGAAATTTTGGAGGCATTTATGTGAAGGATTTATTTGAGGTTGGGAGGTTTATGTATTAACTGCCTTTTGAGTGCAGCTGAGAGCTTGGAGATTGACAAAAGGAATTGCAGTAATTTAATAAGCGAGCTTTGACCTTTGGACAGTTGTTTCACACATTTTTCACACTAATCAAAAACGTCACAATTAATTTGATGCCACAAACTGTTTTTCCAATGATTAAGCCAGGCGATTTATCAGTCTTTCAGATCAATAGTATTAGTAAGGTCACAAACATAAAGAGAAGAGCAAGATGAGCTTTTAGCAAATGTTAATTTTCCTCATCCCAAGTATGTTAACTGCATAATATACCAAAGAAAGGATGTCATCCAGCTGGAAAGGATGCAGAAAAGACTCGTGCAGATGTTACCAGGACTGGAGAGCTTGAGTTATAAGGAGAGACTGGATAGGCTGGGACCTGGAGCAAAGGAGGCTGAGGGGCGACCTTGAAGGTTTATAAAATCATGATGGACATGGATAAGGAGAATGGTCACAGTCTTTTTCCCTGGGGTAAGCAAGTCTAAAGCTAGAGGACATAGATTTAAGGTGAGGGGAAAGATTTAAAGGGGACTTGAGGGAAAGTTTTTTCACACAGAGGGTAGTGGGCATATGGAATGAGCTGCCAAAGGAAGCTGTAGAGGGGGGTACAATTACAATGTTTAAAAGACATTTGAATACATGCGTGGATAGAAAAGTTTTAGAGGAATATGGGCCAAACTCAGGTTGGCCTGTTTCTGTGCTGTATAACTCTATAAAATGATATTGTTTGTGTGCTGTAAATGTAACAATCCCACATTCCCTCATGATACATTATTTATTGGTAAAACAATCAGAAATTGCTCCACACCAATACGCTGACCCTTGGGAATGGATTGCCCTAGTTCCAAATCTTGTTCTGAAGTCCCTCTTTATTCCACAATGAATCATCACCCATCAAACCTCTCCCATTCACCCCACTTCCAATTCTAGGCAGCCCAAGGAGCCAGTTAAATTGGAGGAGCACAGACTTTTGGAGCTTGAGGAGGTTACAGAGTTGGGGAAGAGTGACATCACTGGGGGGATTTAAGTGCAAGCTTGAGAATTTTAGGGTACAGTGCCAGGTACAGAACACAGAATGAGAAATGG
>JARFYF010000060.1:17423887-17437472 GCA_030265395.1 Rhina ancylostomus | reverse complement strand
ATGTGAAGTGCCTGTGTTCTCAGTCTCAAAGCTTCTTGCGCTGTGATTTCTGTTGAAGGCAGTATAAATTGAACCCTCTATTGATGTTATGTGCCTCATTGCTATACTTACAAACCACGGATCCCATCTCCAAAAAGCATTGTGCCAGTTTAGTAACATGTGAATATTCCTTATTTTTATGCCAGATGATTTGAATTGACCAAAACACTTTCATACGTATGTTTTAATATCTTGGATTGAGTTTTTTGGTTAAAATTATTAACTGGCTGCCACAATTTCCCAGTTAATCTCCTGTGTGATGCATGAGTATAACTTAATGGATTGGTGAAGTGGCCTGGATGTGGTTTATGCTCTGAATGTTATATTGGTTGTGAATGAATTGGATTTTTTGATTCTTCTTCTGGTAGCAAACTTGATTATTGGTATTTTGTTTTCATGTCATTAAAAATTGTTGAGCTCTCAATCAGCCTGTGTCCTGAATGGGTAACAGGCTGTTAGCATTGTCAGTCTTTCTGACTCTTTGAGATGTGATCAGTTTGTTACTGTTATACTGCCTCAGGCTTTGAGTGGAGCTGGAGTTGGACTCCATTTATTTTTCTTGTGCTGTACAGTGCACTGTGACCACATTATGGTGGTGTGCACTGAGAATGTGATTCAGTGTAGCTGGCACCAAAACAACAACTGATGTAAGCTGTAAAAATTCTGAAAATGCCCAAAATGAACAAGTTTCTGTCATAGCCCATGAGTGATTTGTATAAAGTCCTCTTCCTTCTCCATCGCATTCAATTGTTGTGCTGCCACCACTCAGCCGGGCATGTTGCTAGAAAAGTGATTGGGAGGAATGACATTATTTGGAAACCATGTAGAAATAGGAGTCTGTCCCACATATTCAATTAAGTTCTGATTCCCATGTTAATTGATGGAGAGAATGAGGCAAAAATTTGGGTGCACTCTGCTGTACTGAGAACACAGATTTAACATGGTCTATTCTTGAGGTATACAATGGCACATAGTTAAAGGAAGGAATACTAAGATAATTGTACATGGATATTGTGCAGAGAATATTGTCTCAATTTGTTACCATTTCATGTATTTGAAGGATTTGCATTGCATTGGTGCTATTCAAATTTCAGCCAGGATAAGAAAGGGAAAAAAGGGTTATTCTATAAACTGGCAGTGGTAAATGTGTGAGTAACCGTCAAACGTGTTGAAGCGTCCTTCTATTGACTTCGTCCGATGATTAAGCTGCTCAACAATGAGGAGGGTTTGCTTCTAAAGAGAGAAAGCAAAGTAGGCTTATAGGATCTCCTGATTTATGCACCCTCCCCCTTCTCCAGGAGTACAAATTCTTTTCTTTTGTAGGCCACCCCCTGCCTCGTCTGTGAATAATGAGTTTCTCGCAGAATCTTGGTGCTCAATAGTTACCAACCAGTTAGATGATATAAATTAATTTGAAAGCACTATAAAGAATAGATATAAAGCTGAAAATGTTTCACAAGGGCATAATGAGTAACAACTGTTAATAATCACAATATTTCAAAAGGTAGCATAACAGTGTAGAGTGTATATTTTAATATATTTACATTCAATGACATGTATTACTAACCTCACCTGCTGTCACAATATCTTTAATACTACATTTTCATAAACTGCATGATGATTGGGAGGAAAGAGATGGGGAGATTGAGGAAGGCAAGGGGATAGAGTGCTGAGGAGGAGGAGGCTAACAACCTTGCAACCGTAGCCAGGATCTGGTTGAATGTATGGTTCCATTTAGGTAATCCTGTTTTGCCCCAGTTAATCTCAGTCTGTCCAACGTGCTGTTGAGAGGCTGGTTGTCAGAGGTGCAAGTTCACGACAGTTCAATAAGCCAACTTGTGGATATTCCAAATGAGCTAATTTCCCATCCTTTGTGATTTTTGTGTTGAGAAGATAAATATTTCATTCAGATGTGTTTGGTATGGATACAAAGCACCAAGCTATGTAGTTAGTGGTTTAAAAAATATTGAAATTGTCTGGTATTGGAAAATTGTTTTAACTTGTGGGGGTGGGGGGGAGTTTTGTAGTCAAAAGAGAATGTAAAAGGAATTTCTTCTTACATCATGTTGGTAGCTGATCCATTGGCAATGCTCTTGGGTAGCAGTGATATGGATACACCTGTGATGTACAGCTGTTCAGAAGGAACGGTTTTAAGATAAAATTGAGCAGCAACTGTCATTCTGTGTTCATAAGTGAACAATTAGGAAAGTGCCGTTAATTAACATGTGCCAGTTTTAGAGTTCATCTGTATTTGCTTATTTAATAATATATTGTTATAGGTCCAATTTTACAGTTGCATGCTAGACAAAAAAAAATTAGATGTAATTTAGATAGCGCATAACTGCTTTTGATATGGGTGTGCCCGATGTCCATTTTTCACTGACTGCAATTCATCTCCACCAGCCTCCACTTTGCAGTGTTCAAACCTGTGTCGACATGTAACAGTAGAATTCAGTCTGCCATGCCTGTTGATAGATTGTAGACCATGCAAACATTAGAAACCAGTCTCTTTCGTTTACTAAATGCTGCTGGATTGCAGTCATTGAATTTAGTTTTATGGCCTGTGGATAGTGGCTGTAACATGTCAGATTTATATCCTGTAAATTCCAGTGTGGCACTTAACATTTTTTCACTTAAGAATGGTGGGTTAGAGGTTTTTAGACTTTGATTTTAAAAGCACCATCAGCCACTGATTTGTAGTTTAATTATTATTTATTTCCATCTTTTTTGTTAAAGAGATTATCTCTGGGGGTACAGCCTGTAACATTGCCATTCGTTGAACAGATAAAATATTTCCAGGCCTTTACAAATGTAGTGCAGAGCATAAAAATGTCCAATGACAGACTTTTCAAACATTTTCTTTACACTTTCTTTTTCATTATTACAGTCAATTTAGATACTTGGATGTGTGAGGGCCCAGAGATTCCCTGCATTCATTATTGCCAATGTCTCCTTCACATCAAAACTGCCTTTAGCGAGCTCTTTCTGCCAAATCTCTTCTGGTGCCCTTAATGCCTCGAAGGCGGACATCTGTCTAGACCCTGTGAATGGTCTCACATCTGGGGAGCTGCTCCACCATTTTCAAACAGTCTTTCATCACCTATTCTCTTGGGCTTATTTACTCACCAATTTCACTGTCCTGTAGTGTATGACTTGATTGGTGACACCTTTCTTTGACAGAGTTCCAATATTTTCCATGAGGCGTGGTGTAGTTTTGTCACTGTTTCTCCCCACCCCACCACCACCTCCTCCTCCTGCCTTGCATCTCCTTTGCTGAAGACACTTTGTAGTTCAGGTTTTATTGCTGAGCCTAATGAATATTTCATTTAACTACTTCATGTCACGAGTTTGGTAGTCAGCACTAGTATAGTGGTTGCGTGGTTCATTAATAGTTAAGCCTTGTCCAGGCCTCTCTGCGTTCCCATGTTCACAGTTGTTTTAATAATCCGTGGGGGGAATCCTTGGGGGAATTTTCCATTCTCCCACAACCTAGCATGTTGAGATCAGTCAAAGCAAGGTGCTCACTCTCATGAAATATAATGAGATAATAAACCTGGCACCATACTAGTCTACATTTTGGGCTGAGCCTTGTATGTGAAGGAACCTTTCAAAGTCGCTGTTGGTAATGGGGAGATAAGGCATTCACACATTAGTGGTAACAGAGCAAAACTATGGTGGTAAGAGATTGTATAACCTCTAGTTGAGAGTGGAACTGCTCCAAGGATGATGGTTGGACAGCACACTTCGCTGTTCTGTGAGACCCAATCCACATTGGTCAAGGTGCCTGTGTGTGGAGTGAGACAGAAGCATCCAGGAGACTTGAACACTTTTTTCAATTAATGTCACAAGAAAACCTGATTATCAGGCCGTTTATTGCATTACTTTTCATGGATGCTGTGAATAAATTGGCTGTTGTTTCCCTATTTTAAAATGGTGGCAAAACTTCAAAGGTATTTCAAGAGCCGGGAAGTGGCCAAAGGTTGGGCAAAATGTTATATAATTTCAAGATTTTTTAAAAATCTCTCCTGTAGTTTGCAGAATGTATCTGAGCATAGATTTTTATTCCCAAACTGTTTAAATTACACATTTGTTTTTTGTTTCATTATTATCCGGCCCATTGATTACACAATCTAAGTCCCTTGTTCAGCTGAACTTCTTGCTCCCGAATCCTTATCAGAATGTACAAGGCCGCATCTGCAAATGTATCCACATTTCCAGTGCATTGAAAGTGAATGGCTAACTTTTCTCAGACAAAGCATTTGGAAGAGATTTTGAAGCTGATTTTTTTCTCCTAACACCCTCTGCCTAAACCCTCCCCCTACCCTGCCAGTGTTATGATTTTCTATTTTAGATTGTAGTATTGTACCGCTCTTTGCTATTGTTATCCTTTGGGAAATGGTCACTGTACTACAGAAAACACTGAGCCTCTCAGGCACTACATCATTCCAATTAGTGCAGTTTATTGAGAGGAAGCGGAGTGTAAACAAGCATCCAGGTCAGCAAATGACTAAACTTCATTGAGGCATAAGGAATGTTATCATCTCCCTGGTGAACCACGTTTGGAAGCTTAAAAACAAATTGCCACGCAGCCTCTAACCAAGAGAGGAGACAAAGCTGTTGTCACTTCCCCATCCTCTAGTGCAGGGGCTGATGTGAAGTGAGCATTGGAAAGATTTACAGGCAGAAGTAGACCTGAAATGTTGACTCTTTCTTTCCATTGATGCAGCCTGACCTGAGTTTCTCCAGCATTTTCTGGTTTTATTCCACTTTTTCAGCATTTGTAACTTTTTTTTGATTTTTCGAGGAGCAAAATTTGACTGTAAAGAGATTAGGAATGCAAAGGCAAGTGAATCACATGGGAAAGTTATAGACAAAGTGATGTCTCACTTATGTCTGACTTGAATCTTATATTTCAAGTGAACGTATTGACTGTTGTAAGACTTCACTTTATTGTGTAATTGAGTGCCATGTATGTGGATTTTGTACATGGGTGTTTACTCAGTAGTTAACATTGACTTGGAATTTCTGCTGTGCACGGACCTGTCTTTTAAATGTTCCTACTGCAGCAGAACACTTTTGCAGACTTGAGTTTTGCTGACAATGAGGTGGAATTGTTTGCATTTGTTCCTAATTTTGCCAAATTTGATTGTTTGCCTCAATAACTCCAGCTGTTGTAACCTCCTGACAGTGTCCCTGTGGTTGCAGTGATGGATAAAGGCCTCATTATCTGCAAGTGTGCAGTATGGGACAGGCAGCTGACTTCTCAATTTAATCATTAATAGGAAGTGGTGAAATTGGATTGTAATGGTCATTAACAGGTCTGCTCCTATTATCCTTTAACCTATGGATACCCTGGGGAGACTACAGACTTGCTCAGCCAAGAAGATAGACTGCCTTTTGAAGAGGTTTGGAGAAGGTGGCCAGTTTGCCTGAATTCACAAGCTACCTGTCGCTTGTAGGTTTGTCTCACAGTTGGGTAGGGTGGGAAACAAGTCAAAGTGAAGACATTCCCTTTGGGTCAGTGGCAAACCTGATCTGTAGCTCCTGTCAAATCTTGATGTAAAGTGTTTAAACTAGCTTCGAGTTGGCGTCAAATTCAGAGCAATTTGTTCTTGGCTATCATTTCTGTACTTAACAATAATTGGGTTTAATGGCTAGGCCAATTTACCCAGGAGGGTTTTGCCTTGCTGGATTATTTGCAATGAAAGTGAACTCACAGCAATGACTTGTTTGCTGAGAGTCAGCTCATCACTTTTAAGAATATTGGCCCAAAATCTTTTCATCAAAATGCATTGCCATCTCCTTAATGAGCTCAAGCAGACAAATTGAATGGCACCTTCTCAGTGGTCGTCCCAATCGATGCTCTTAGCCCAATCTTGAATGCCTTAAGCAAGATGTTGCACTTTAGCTGAGTACTACCTTGGAGGCTATCGAAAGCCAGAAGCCATTAAATGTCATAAGAATCATTAACAATACTTGAGTGCTAAAGGAACTGGAAGACATCTTGGAGCCACCTTTACTTCTCCAAAGGGACCTTGCTTACCTCTTTGGGTGTGTAGTCACTGAGATGAGCAACAACTGATATAGATTTGAGAGCCTTCCTACAGGCAGTAGGGGTTCTCCCCAGTGGCTTAGCTTAACATGTAATGCAAAAGCTTTGTCATGACAAACCATCGAGCGTGGATTTGCACCACACCCCACCGAACAAGGCTTGTACCAACTGCAGCTTGGTTGGCTGCTTGCCTGTCTGCAGATTGCAATAAGCACTGGCATTGGTACACAGCTTGTATCTTGCTGCCTGTCTTCACGTGTTACCAAGTGTTTATCCATGTCGGTGTTTACTCAGCAAGTCCCCAATGGACCCGCCATCAATAACATGACAGGACCTGGAGTGGGCAGCGTGCATTATGGCAGCCACTCTTGATGATGACAGCTTTGGAGAAGGTAAATTGCAAAGCTGCATGCTTTATTAAATTACTTTAGAAACTACTGCACAATTAAAGGGCCATTTGACACACCAAGTCCCTAAGGCAGAATTGGAGAGTCCTAATCATATAATGAAAATTGTCTAAAGCTGTCTCACTCTGCTCCCGTCTTGCCTCATAGTAAGTAATGCATTAAAGCGCTCTATTATTCATTAAAGTTAGCCCTTCTGAACCTGGTAATTTGATCGAAGGTGGTTAATTATTGAAATGCTTATCGTTATGGAGTAGAAAATAGCTGCAACACTTCTCTGAATAAGGAAATGATCACTTTTATTGGACTGATTTGCCATTGCAGATTAATTACATAATCACAATAGAGATCAGCATCTGGTTGACACAGAATAATAAATATTATTAACACTGAATTTTGGACTGCAATCTGACTAGAGAATATTGGGTATGGCAGTGAATTACAAATGAAAATCTGCCTCAAGTTCATGTGGCCAATGTGTTTGCTGGCTTAAAAAATTAATTGGGCTTTATTAAAAATTTTGGTTTTGGGCAAAAGGTAGTTGACCAGGATAAAAGTTATTTGTTATTGCAAAGTCACACTTCCTTTCCTTTTATAAATGTATCATTGCTATGTAGAGAAAAATAGATCAGTTTTGGAAGCAGAAAAATTACTTGGTGACAAAACTGAGGCAGCAAAGTATCCTCAGTGTTAGGAGCGTGGACTTGCTGCATCATGTTAACATGGAAAGGAGCTAAAATAAATGAGCCACGAAGTTATCAGGGAAGGGAATGCACACAGATGTAAGCTGTTTAATATATTGTGGGCAGGTTGTTTGGTTGTCTGTCTGGGTGCTCAGATTTTACTTTAAAATTCTGTTGTTTTTTGTTTGATTCCAAGGTCAAGTTTTTTGAATAATCACTTTTCCATTCTGCTGTTTCTCTTCACTACTTGGGGATGTTACTGGGGACTGATGTTGAAGTTTTTTTCTGTTTGTGCTTCACAACTGGGGGCTTCCTTAATGTGCCATCTGGCAGCATGGGTTATGGAATCTCAATGTTTACAATACAGAAGGATGCTGTTTGGCCCATCATATTTATGCCAGCTTTCTACTGGAGCAACTCACCAGTTCCACCTTCCCAGCATCCTTGAAGTCCAATTCTCTAAGTCCTCACTGGAACTTTACTCCACATCTGCAGGCAGTGTATGCCAAATTCCAACCACGTGCTGTGTAAAATTGTTTTTCCTTGTGTTATTCTTAATTCTCTTCACCTTTATACCAGTGCCCTCTCGTCTGCGACCCTTCCACTAATGGGAACACCCTCCCACTATCCATCCTGTCCATTGATTGTGTTTATTGTTGGAATTTTTTTCTCCCCACCCCAACTGTTCTGCATAGATGGCAGCAATAAATTAAAGAATTTGGAAGACTGATTAAGCAAGAGGAGGGATATTAAGCTGATGGTCAATGTGAGGTCATTCACTTTGGATCAGAGAAAGGCACATTGGAATATTTTCATAATGCAAGGGACTGGGAGCTCTGGAGGATTGAAATGATCCAGATGCCCAAGTACACAATTTTGTAGACACCGGAGACTGCAGATGCTGGAATCTGGAGCAACAAACAATGTGCTGGAGGAACTCAGTGGGTCTTATAAGCAATTTTGCACATCAGTATAGAAGCTGACCAAAAGGGCTAATTTAATGTCTGGTTTTGGAATCCAAAAGTGTGGAAGATAAGTACAGCTTCCCAATTTGAATGCACTTCAAGTCCTCTGTTCACTTTTCAGCAGTAACATAATGAGTAACTGATATACAGGCTTGGAAAGATGCTCTGCACTTGAATAATACCACCAACTTAGATTTTGAGGAGGTATTAAACATAGCTTTTATTGCATTATGTTTAGATTAAGTAGTAATCTAAGCAAGGATAATAGAATAATAAAAGGATTTGGAAAGTTTGGGAAACCATTTAATTTGATGGTGAGTTAAGAACAAAGGTTGATTATTTATTTAAAATCAATGAATGGGTTTTCAGGAGGGAGAATTTAAACACTTTCTCACAGAAACCTGTCAAATGCTTTCCCAAAAGCTATAGATCATGTGTTACTTGATATTTTTTAACATCAGACTAATCATTGAATACTCTGACCTAACAAAACTGAAGGAAGCAGAGATGGTAAATGGAGTTGAGTGACAGAAAAACATGACCCATTGGCAAAGTCTTTAAGTTCCTCTTAAAACCTCCCTCAGACTAAACTATTGGTCATCTGTGGCATGGAGATGCCACAGGATGTTTTCTTGTGCTAAAAGTGCTGTCTCAATGCTGTTTGTATGGTTATGTATTGGCTTTAGGGTATTGGAGTTTGACTTCTGATCAGTTTTATGCTGCTTCATGAAGCATTTGGGAATTGATTGACCTCTGAAAGGATTTGCAATCAGAAAAGTCAGGGTTAACAGAAATACTGAAAGTATGTTGCAGATTATAACACTCCTAACTTGAATGAATAATGATGTTGGGAGCAAAGGAGTAATGCATTCTTGTGGTTAACAAACTTTGCACAGTGTCTTATCCTTATTGAAAATCCAACTTTAATGCATGGATTTGCTTTGATCTCTCCGAAACTCCAGTAATGACTGGATTACTGGTCAAGAACTACCTCATTGCTTTAGCACGCAACAGTCCAGCACATCGGAGGTAAATTCTCTTTCAACCCCTTTTCTGATGCCTGTATAACCCATGTACAGGAACCCTTCAGAGTTTAAAATGAAACTCCATATTAAACTGAAAAAGATTAACTTTAGTCAGCATTTAATCTTTTTCAGTGTGCCAAGTGTTAGTTTCTAGGACACAGTTACTCCCAGTAAAATCAGGGTTTAGTTCATTCTTTGCCAAGAGGCCTATGATTTTCATTTTTGTGTATGTTTGTTTGAGTTTCCTTTGTTCCTTGATGCCTTTGTTGTCGCCTCTTGTTCTAGTCTTGTACCTTTTGAAAGTCTGCATGTTTGCACCATTACTTGATCAAATCGTTATGTCTTGGCGCACTGGTGAACTAGAGGCATAATCTTTCCAAGAAACATTAAGGCATTAAACTACATGTAAGGCTCTCTGTAAAGTGACCAGAGGGAATAGGAGGAGATTGGTCACAACTGCCAAAGAGATTGCTTTGAAGCATTAACAGTAATTATTCGACATTTCATTGGTTGCAGGGCAATGTTCCCAGTCATTACAGAAGTCCATGGATGTTTAGATAAAAGTTGAGGTTTGCTAATGACATTCCGCTGATTTGGAAGTAATACAATAATTGCTCTAATTCTTGCTCTGTAGGCCTCAATTTCTGCAACATCAATATTTAGATGCTAGTGTTCTTGTGGATAATTAGTGAAGAACGATTCCTATTTTGCCACTGGCACAGTGGTGGTGAGCTGCTCGTGAGAGTGATAAACACAATACAAACCTTTAGCTTGGGCATTATCTTGCAGTTGGGCTATTAATATAAGGCTATTAAAATTTCACTATCAAATGGCAGGAGAACATGAGCCTAATGCTATTGAACTTCCTTGATTCCAACAATTATAGGAATTAGCATAGTTTAATGACTGATGCAGCTGCTCAAACACAGCCACTAGACATGACACGACCTCTGAGATCATCACTGAGCTAGCTTTTAAGGAGGTCAAATTGTCACTGCCTCATGATCCCACTGGCACACTGACAAATTTATTTTTTTGTTCGTCGTAATGGGTGCAGTTCACCTTTGGTTGCCAGTGTTAAACATGCTGCAGCACAGACTGCCAGTTCTCTGCTCCAAGTATTTGGTCCCATTGAATTCATTGGAACTGAGTGTGCAGGGGTGAGTGGAACTGACGATTGATTCTGAGGCGCACATTTTGTGCTGACTACCAGACTCATTGTTTTGTTTTGAGTGATTTCTTAAGTATTACATTAGTTGTGGTTTCTATTTAATAAAAAAAATATGGTCTATCATTTGATCTGTTTTTCCATAATTTTATAGTGCCACATTAATCCAACCACCCCATTGTCCTATCTTAGTTCCATATGAAGAATTTCATTTCTTGCCTTTTTTTCCTCCCAGTTGGCAGCTTAGTAATTTCCCAGGCAGCTATCTATGTTCATAATATACAGCTTTTGACTGAATGAGCAACCTTCCGCCTGGCTGGAGATCCAATGTTTTAAGCCACATTTTAGTCTCGCAGTTTCTGCGTGGTTTGCAATTTCCCATTTTGCATAGGATTTGGCTCTTTTTATTAGTGATCTTCAGTGGTGTAAATGTGACATTCTTAATTTACTAGGCTTTCAATGTGAAACTTATCAATCAACTCTTCCAAAGAGGGATAAGTGCCTCCCATGATATCCCTAGGGAACTATGTTCCCATTAGCTTAACATTCCTTTGTATCATTCTGTATAAACTCCACTGACCTGGATTCCTGTGTTAATAAGCATTATAGGTGCCATTGCTTATTTTGATGTAGTCCTAGCAGGCTTGTTACCACATTCCATAGTAGTTATCAAAGAATTTTCCTACCACAGTGGGAAATCTTTGGAATACTTTGGAAGTCTATTGGGGTAATGAAAGTCTTGTGGATTACTGTGTAATCAATTGGTTTGTTTTTTCCTCGTTTGGTCTTTCAGTATATTTTGCAACTTTCTTGATGCTTTGCAGTTTTTCTATGAGCCAGGGAGATCCCTGCCCCCAGGATGTTAGCCTGTATTCATTCCTCAATTGAAGTTAGCTTGGGAGAACTTGATCTTTGAAGGATGAGTTAATATTTTATACTTTACTATTGTAATGTGATTTTTAGATGTTAAATTGCACTCCCAGATAGATATAAAAGACCCAGTGGTAAGAGGAGCAATGGTGTTAACCCTGATGTTCTGCATAATGTTCATCTTTCAATTAACATCTCTAAAGCAGCTGATCTGGCCATATCACTGGTGCTTATGGGATCTTGCTTTGCACAGATTGTTCATCAGCTGCTGCACTTCCCAACAGAGAACATGAACGTGCCACACTGTTGCATAGCAGGTAGTGGTGCTGTCTGTGTGGAGTTTGCTCATTCTCCCTGTGACCATGTGGGTTTCCCCCAGGGTACTGATGTTTCATCCCAAAGACGTGAGTGTTGGTAGGTTGGTTACTGTAAACTGCCTCTAGTGCAGGTGGGTGGCAGGTGTATCAGAGTGGGATCGATGGGTATGTGAGAGAATGGGTTACAGGAAAATAAGTGAAGGAATGGAATTACTGAGAGTTGGCATTGACTCTGTGGGTTGAATGACTTCCTTTGTTACAAGAAAATATAAACTACATGAGAGCTATTGTGGAGTATCCTGAGGTACTAAATGGTGCTTTCCTATTGCATACAAGTAGGTTAATTGGCTCCTGTAAATAAACTATTAGTGTCGGTGAGTGTCAAATGAACCAAAAAGGTAAGTTGATGGACAAGTGAAAGAAAGTTGCTGGGCTACAAGAAAGTGATGAATGCGGTTACACTGGGAGGTGGCGGAACTCCCAGTGTAACACCATCCACTAGGAGTTACAATGAGAGACCCAATGGGCTGAATGGTCTCCTGTGTTATTATAATGTAAAAAGTTTTCTTTTATTGACCTAATGCAGTCTGTATAGACAAATAATATAGATTTATTTATTAGTCACATGTACATGGAAACATAGTGAAATGTGACCTTTTTGCATTACTGAGAATGTGCTGGGGGCAGCTTGCAAGTGTTGCCACTCTTTTGAGAGTGCCAACATAGCATGCCACAGCTCCTAACCCGTACATCTTTGCAATGTGGGAGGAAACCGGGGCACTCTGTTTTCATCCCTAATTCTGCCCTCCCCTAAACTAGGTACTGCCTTGCTTTACTATGAAGATTTTAACTTCTGAAGCAAATGCTTCATGTATTGCCAATCTAGCCTGTGCTGAGTCTCCAGTTTCTGTTTTTGGGAATGACTAATTGTTGCAATGAGACTTTCTCATTCAGTGAAACTTGCGGTGCCTTTGGACTGAAACTAAACCAACCAGGTGGTTTGTTTACTGTGTCCACATCCCTGCATCTTTGCCCAGAAGTGGATTTTCCTGCAGTGTGGTGCAACACACCCTTTCTCCCCACATGTTCCAGCTCGTCTATGTACATGTATTGCCATTCAATTATATGTCATTCAGCTTGTTGTCATTTGCTGTGCTTTACTTTCTCCTGGTTGTAGTCACCTTTTCCCCTTTAATGAGATTAATGGGCTTTCAGAAGATGACCATTCAACAACCAGAGAGGATGCTTTTTTGTTCCCAATGGTCTATTAGTTTTCTCTTTGATCTTGGCATCTGCTTTTTATTTCACTGCCATTATATGAAAGAATTGGTTTGGCAACATGCCATATTGGCAGGGATTGTCATGGAAATATCAATGCATTATTGTATTTAGATTGTTCTTCCTTACAACGTGTGTTGGTGAAACTTCTGATTCTGAGTTGACTGAAGCCTGGGGATTATTCTGAAGGCTTCATTGGTAACTGGGGCTCCTTGGTTTGTACTTATGGTTGGGTGCCCTTTCACACTGCTCCTTTGCTCCCTCCACTGATCTTTGTACACATCTTTTGACAAAATCGTTATACAGCTTGTCTGCGAGTTCCCTGGATCCACTGGAGGTAATGTGGTAGCACAAGCTGTGAAGTTGGTATCTCTGATTTGATGAGAATGTATCTTTTGGGGAAGTAAGTTTGTGCGAACCACGGCAGAAAGCAACTGATAAAAATCCTCACTCTTGAATAGAAATTCATGTCAGCGTGACCTGTTGCAGGAGGTAGTGACTGTCTCTGGCTGGCTGGTGGCAGTATGTTGAAGACTTAATATTTCTTTGTTGCAAGCTCCTGTTCCAATGCCTTAACCGAGAACGACTACTCCTTTCAGGTTTGATGCTGATTGATATCTTCAGGAATAAAATTTCCCCTTGATTGTGAATTTGTTACCATTCAAGCTGACAACTTCAAGTTGCGTATTTTCCCTGAGAATTCCTGTCATGTCTGCGACAAGCTCGTGTCTGTGGTTCCGTGGAACATATTTCGTCGTCTTTTTTGCAGGAGGGTTTTTTTGGG
>JARFYF010000060.1:17395058-17405100 GCA_030265395.1 Rhina ancylostomus | reverse complement strand
GGGCAAGAACATAGACAAAAGAACCTTAAAAAAAAGTGGGAATTGTGAAATGCAGAACAGGAGGACAAGCCCTGCAGATCAGACTGGGCATGTCCTCCACTCCCATAGGGAAAACAAAGGATGGGAGGAAAATAAAGCTGAACTATTACAAATGGAAGACAGATGGAGAAATGAAATTGTAGAATTCAATTTTGAGTCCAGAAGGCTGCAAACTTCTTGGGTGGAAAATGAGGTGCTGTTCCTTGAGCTTGCGTTGGTTCTTACTGTGACATTGCAGGAGGTCACAGACTGATGGGTTGGTTTGATAGTGGGTTAGAATTAAAGTGACAGGCAACAGGAGGTTCAGGAGACAAGTTTGTAAAGGTGCAGGGAGTGTGGGGGAGGGGGTATCTGTGAGGGTAAAACCAGGGTGACTGTGGGGATAAGCTGTAAACAAGGTTTTCTGGTCAATGAGGCTTGTCCTCTTGCTCTCCATTTTGCAACTCCCACAGTTTGTCCAGGTTCAGTCTAACTGTTCCCATTCACTTAGTGACGAGATAACCTTGTTTACAGTTTCTTCCCATGGTCACCTTGGTTTTACCCTATCAGAGACATCCCTCTCCCACACCACCCCTTGCAGTGTTACAAGATGCTTTTGTTTCCTGTTCAGTTCTGATGAAGGATCTCTGACCTGAAACATTGATTCCCACAGATGCAGCCTGACCTGCTGTGTGTTTTCCAGCATCTTCCTCTGCTTTTGACTAAGCGTTTGATGCCTGAATCATCTGCTGGCCCTTTTGTGCAGAGTGTGTCTCACGTGCAGATTCCTGCTCCAAATTGTCTCATCTGTTTGTTGACCCTGCCTTAGCATTCAGAGTAGGTCTCGCATTCTTGAGGAATCAATCCAGCTTAAAGTCCAGGCGCAAAGGTATTCCTTTACATCAAGTTTGGTTCCTAATGTGGTGCATAAGAGGCTTGTTTCACATCCCGCTCTTGTCTGAGCTGTTTGGCAATGATAAAGATGAGAGAGAGGTCGCAAGTGGACATATTCCAGGTGGTGAAGGTGGCTATTTCATTCCGAGATGGTTTAACTGCTCACCTCACTTCATCGGCGGGGCTCCTTAAATTGTACATCTTTGTTATGTCAGTTGTTTTCCACAATTAATAGAATTTCTCAGTGTTGTGCATTTCAAAAATCAATACACTATTTTAAATTAAATTGTCTTCGTTGAAAGCAGAAAGGCTATTTCCCAGAGTCTCTGCTGCATTTATCAAAACTCTGCTGCCTCTGATCCATTGACCAGCCACTTAAAGGTTTCCATTTATATTGGTGTTTGCAGACAGATATTAAAACAGTCCCTATTGCCTGTTCCCCACATTTTGTATTTGCAGTGTTTGAAATGACTTTCATTTATAGGATGCTTTCAATGTAGTAAAATGTCATGAGATGCTTCTTCACAGCTGCAAAATTTAGTGCTTGTATTTGACCAATGATTGAGCACTTCAGTCTCAGATCATGGATTGGATGTGATCAGTGTGGCCAATTGCTTGCGAGAACAGAATCCACTTAGCCCATTAGAGAGTTCGAGATAGGCTGTCGGTCCTTTGTGAACTGGTGTTAGTTAAGTGGTATTTGAAATGTAGGCTAATGGTGTTTTCTTTTCTCTTATTGGGCAGGGGAGTGGGTCATTCAATAAAGTGCTGGATACAATATACAGCTCCTATATAACACAGTACAAACCTAACCTTTGACAAACAGAACCTGATTCTGATTATAATGCACTGTTCAATGTAAAAACCAGCTGCTATAATGCCTGAGCTACTGATCCCAGCATCCAGGCAGGTGGGGTAACTGAAGAGCAAGACAAATGTTGGCAGACACCTCACTGGATCACCCTCTGGAATTGTGGGATATGATTAAGCCTGGAACAGAGTAGTGAAATACTTTAAACTGCCAGGATTAGTGACTGAAGAGCTTGCTTGTGGTAGCACCAGCACAATTGAGATGGCTAACTAAGTGTTGGTGTTTGAGAGGGTTGCTTGTATATTATTGTATGTACTTCATTGTGTAATATTACAAAGAAGCAAAAATTGCTTGAAGCATTCAGCAGGCCAGCCAGCAAGTGATGTGCAGAGGATCATCCACATCTGTAATGTGGTGCAGTTTCACCAGAATGCCTCTTTGTGTGTGTGTGTTTGTATGGCCAACTGATCTCCATTTCATGGTGAAGGTGCAGAGAAAATTTGGCAGAAAAGTATTTCTGTTCATCCCAGGGATACTGGGATTATTCTCCTTGAAAGGCAGGAGGTTAAAAAGAGACTTAATAGGAATGCTCAGTCATGAGGGGTTTCATTAGAGGACATGGAGGCAACTGTCAATATTGACAAAGGGGAGTTGGTGACCAAAAGGGAACGTGCACATAATATTGGCAGAAGATCCAGGAGGAGCTGAGTTAACTTGGGGAGCAGTTGTGATCTGGAATGCACTGCCTGGAATGTTGATGGGCAAAGATACAGTAGGAACTTCAAAGGGGATTGATTAAACAGATAAGGAGATATTTGTAGGACTCTTGAGGAAAGGCAGGGCAGTGGGAGATTGGATTTCCAAGAACTGGTGCAGGAGGGAGAGGCTCTCTTGAAGAAAAACACAATGATGCTGGAGGAACTCAGCAGGTCAGGCAGCATCCGTGGAGAAAAGCAGGCGGTTACTGTTTCGGTCCTGACCCGAAATGTTGACCGCCTGCTTTTCTCCACAGGTGCTGCCTGCCCTGAGTTCCTCCAGCATCAGTGTTTTTCGTCTAGATTCCAGCATCTGCAGTCCTCTGTTTCTCAAGAGGCTGTCTCCTGTTGTCTTTGTATTACTGTTGGGCTTCACAGCCAGGAGTCTGCAGCTCTCTAATTCCATGGGTGTAAAGGGGCTGGTCAGAAATACTTTGCCTGGGGCACCTGAGCTGGGATTATGGTACTTGACTCTGCCCTCCCACTTTGGTTTGAATCTCCAATCTTCCTCTCCTCTGCTTCCCTATTTGTCTGAAGCTTCAGCACCACTGCCCTGATTGGCCTGGATCGGACCAATTGCACCTGAGCCATAGTGATGCAGTATAGAAATGAGCCCACCGGCTCACTGAAACCATTAAGCACCCATTTTTACACTAATCTTGCTGTATTCTCTCCCTCATTTCCATCAGCTCCCCCAAGATTCTATCACTCATCCAGACACAGCAGTTTACAGTGGCTAATTAATCTATCGACTCCCCAGAGCTTTGAGATGTGTGAGGAAGAACAAACTCCTCGCAGATGACACTGAGGGTCAGGATTGAACCTCTTGCTACACCCTCCACATCTCTTTCCCAGTTATTGTCTCTGGGAATTGCAGCATTTGGTTTTCAACCCAGCTTTAGATTCATGAGTTGGACCCTCTCAGCAAATAGAGTTCAACTCGATGGGGGGCATTTATTCATGTGAGCACTTAGTACGTATGGTGTGGACCAACAGAATGGGTACACGTGAATGCACTTAGATGGGGCAAAATGCTTGTCAGGATATAAAGGGTGGGGGATGCAGGGGAGTGTCTCCCAAGTAAAAAAAAATATGGTGAGAGCCCCTGTATTGTGTGAAACTAGTTACTGGAGACTACTGGGGCAGTGCACATCTTGGTGATTGATTCATCATATATGAATGTTCACTAGATTGATTCCTGGTATGAGAGGGCTGTCCTATGAAGTGAGATTGAGCAAAATGGATTTATATTCTCTGGAGTTTAGAAGAATGAAAGATTTCATTGAATAGAGGGCTTGTCAGATCAGGTGATAAGAGCACTCTCCTCTGGCTGGCGAATTAGAAATAGGTGCCACAGTCTCAGGATAAGTGGTCATTTTTCACTGGGTTGAGGAGAAATTTCTTCAGTCAGAGGATTATGAATTTTTAGGATTTTCTACCCCAAAGGCCCTGTGCCTGCTCACTCATTGAGAATACACAAGTCTGAGGTTGATGCATTTTGAACAGCAAGGGCAGCAAAGTGGATGAGGTAAAGCATCACATGATCAGATGAAATGTGGAGCAGCTTCAATGTTTTACAGTTGCTCCAGTTTCTTCTGCCCTTGTGCCCTTTCTGGATTACAGTGCGGTACTTTCTACACTTAAGTTGTCTTCTATCTTCCCTGACTTCTTTGGATACCACATTGGAATCAGAAATATTTTTGAGCTCCTCTAGCGCTTTGTCCATCTGGAATAGGAAAAGCAAGTAACTGGTTCTTTTTCCAATGTTTGCAACAACTTTTTGACATCGAACTGCTGGTCTTATGCAGTATGCTGTTGTATGGTATTACTGAGGCATTTAATGCAACACACAAAAAACTGGGGGTATTCAGTGGGTCAGGCAGCATTCATGGAGGGAAATGGACAGCCTCGACCTAAAACGTCAAATTTGTTTTCCTCCATGGATACTGCCTGACCTGCTGTGTTGCTCCACACACCATCTTCAGTCTCTTGTGTCTCCATTTATTTAATGCATTCAGAATTACAGAATCAAAGGGCTATTCAGCCCACTGTGAAGTTGTTGGCTCCTCTGAAAGAACAATCCCGTTAGTCCCACTGCACTTTCCCCACAGCCCTGCAATTTCCTTCCCTTAAGTATTCAATTCCTTTTTGGAAAGTGGTGATTGGATCTGCCTCCATCCTTCTCTCGGGTTGTATCTCTGCTCTCCTGCATGTATTACCCAGGTTCTGCAGCTACTGTATGCACACCGATGCCATCTCAATGGATCAAACTGCCTTACTCAAACCTCATGCCCAAGCTGCCAGGCAGTTACACTCCCACTTGGGTGTGGTTCTTGACACCTGATTTCCTGCCGTTTGTTCTCACGTCTTTGTTCCCTGTTCACCCTCTCCATTGGTGCAGCATTTGCAAACACTTTAGCTGAAGCAGTGATTACACATTGGGATCTTTCTATTCACGTATGTCAGCACTTACCTTTTCGAGGCCAGGGCACTTCTCATCATGATCAGACCCACTGTCAGTATCCCCAAGTCCCTTTTATCTTTCACTTTGTGAAAGGTCCACTCTGTACAGAGACCATGCTGAAATGATGTGCACAACCTCAGATACCATGTAAGTTGTCTCCTGCAAGGGGTCTTGGTTTTTGTCAGGCTAAATCAATCTCTACCTTGTACAGTGGCAAATTTAAAAAAAATCACCCAGAATGTTTTGCTTGTACCAGATCAACAGGATGCCCCAGGCAAATTCCTGAGTGAAGATGGAACTGTAGCTTCTGGCTCGTTGGGTGCTAATTCACCCAGCAACTTGCATTGATCGAAAACCACAATCACTAGCTCAGTATCCAAACTCTGCTTTTTCCTGGGGGCGGAGGGGTTGTCAGTGCTTCAGCTTTTTTCCCCTTTTTGTCAGCACGAGTTCATGAGAGGTCAAAGGATGAACAAGCTGTCATCTAAATTGAATGACTATAACATCTGTGAAGCACCCCTGCCAAAGGTGTCTTGTTCTACCAGTTTTATAATTCATGCCTATCCCAGCACAATTGGAGACGGGATCCTCCCTCTGATGGCACCTGTGCTGCTGAACTTGGCATGGGTGTGCAAATTTACAAGTTTCTCTTGAAATCTGTAATAGATCTCCCAATGTTAATTTAAACTGGATCTTTAACATTGGAAATGGGAACACGATTAGACTCTAGCCTCTTAAGTCTGCTTTACCATTCAATCAGATAAACTTCTGCATTAACTCTATTTTGATTCTCTTGCCTGTTAAAATTTAAAATAAGGTTCACTACTCTTCTAAATTCTCTAACATTTTATTTGTGGGCAGCACAGTGGAGCAGTTAGTAGAGCTGCTGCCTCTCATTTTGAGGCCCCACTTCAGTCCTAACCTCTGGTATTGTCTGTGTGGAGTTTGTGTTTTCTTCCACATCAAAATATGTGCTGTTAGATCAATTGCTGTCAGTTATATTTTGGTATAGGTAAATGGTAAAAGAATCAAAGGGGAGTTGATGTGCAAAGGGAAAAGGTAACTTGCAGAGGTGCAGGTAAATAAGGGTGGGCTTGCACTGCTGAGAGCTGGCATGGACCTGCTGGGCCAAATGGCCTTGACATAATCAATAAGTGATACAGTTCCCACCTCATCATGTCCATTTTTTTTTGTCATGGATGACTGCCTGTATCTAACAATGGAAGAGTACTGACTGTGTTAAGTGTTAATTACACAGATGTTTGTAATATATAATTCCAGGCACTTCAAGCAGCTTTGGTCAATTATTCCCAAGTTATCAAAGTACAGTCATCATTGTGACTTGATGTAAATTATAATTGCCCTTTACTCTGCACAGGAACAGGTGCACCTCCAGAGCTGCTGAGATAGCTACCCGTCACTCGAACTGACCCCAGGCCAATGATGGGCTGATGTGGATCTGGGTTTCTGGGCAGGAGCACAGCTTGGATGTTGGGCAAGGTGTCAGTTTGGGCACTATGTTACTGCCCTAGCAGTGGGGACTGTACTTCAGTAAGTCCCTTTCGAAATTGTCTTAAGCTGCCTGTTGTCCTCAGTACAATTTTTTCAAGTTCAGTGTTTCATTGTGAAATTCATGAATATATGTTGATGTTTCCTCCTTGCTAGAGAACCTAATGTATCAAACACAACTACCCTTGCTGTAGACTGGGATGTGACTAGCTTGCCTGGGCCTCCTGCATTTCAGTTTGCACAAGAATTCACCTGAGCTATGATGCACTCCCTTTGAATCGGTCTCCGCATCCTCTCATCCCAAAGGAATGGTCCCATTTGGAAGCCACACATCCTGCAGGCAGCATTGCCAACTTTGGATTTGTTTTATGCAAGTTGCTGTCAGACAGACTTGCCTTCATGTACTTTACATGAAAAATAAATGCAATAAATGAATAATTGATGTCAAGCCATTCTTATACTCCGATCGATGCCTTGTGGTAATTATGATGACTTTCATTCTAATTACTCCAAAGGCGACTTCAGTGCAGAAGGAAGAAAAAAACGATTGTGGCAGCCTGAGGCTACTTTAGTAAAACAAAAGGTTCTAAGCCCTCTGAGGTCAGGTTGTTACTTTTAGAAGAGAGGTTTCTCACAGTAGCAATGAAGTGCAAGTCTCTAACCTGTCCAATCCATGGAAGTCGGAGAAAGAATCTGAATCAATTCTTAATGATTGTCTTGCTTGTCTAGAGCTGCAAGTTTCACAGATGATGGGTACAAGCTGTCTTGTTTAGGATGTTATGATGAGATTCTAGATTCCATTCAGGTTGGGATTGGGTGTGAGGATGCCCTCCTTCTGTGACTCAACTCCTCTCTTATAATAGTTTTAATTGAAATTTTAATGGGCTGAATATTCTGACTTCAACATTTGTTGCTTATGGCAATAAACATTTTGATTCATAGCTGATGACTGAGCCACTTTTAGTGACCAAAATGTGCCTGGGATAAGGTAATCCAGCTTGCTGTGCTAAGTGGACTTGCTACCATGTTTTTAATCAGTGCAGTTTTACTGAAGGGAAGATTGAGTGATGTCTTCAATCTTAATTAAGATGTAATTAAAGGCATGGACTGAAAAACAATTGCTCTGTGCTATGACCTTCCCACCCAGCACTTTTATTTGTGTAATCCAGTTTCCTTCCACCTGGGAATATTGAATCTCTCAGGAACTTGATTTAATCTCTTTGACGTCCTTCTGCATGTTTCAGTGCAGATCGTTATAGCGCAGAGACATCACAGCCAAGTTTGATCAAAATCTGATTTGACGCGTACATGCTCAATTCCTAAAAAAGGTGACTGTTCTGTGATTCAGAGTGAAAATCTTAGCTGTATTTATTTTCCCTTCATTCTGACACATTAGCTGGTATCCTGAACAGGATCTGCTAAATTAACACACATTGGGATTGAGTTTGAGGCTCTTGGATTCTTGTGCCTCAGCAGAGCACTAGGTGTATATGCTGAACTCCCTGGGCACTTTTTCCTGTGAAGTGGTGAAGGTCCCCTGGTTATAGTCTCTACCTTCCACAGAATAGGACAAGGGCAAGTATAAAGAGGAAATAAATCAGCAGTTGTTAGGTGATAGCTCTGCCATTTTGAGAGTGTCATGTGCCAATCATGGGTTGAACTGGAAAGTCTTGCTTATCACTTTTTGCAGCAGGCACTTGTTTTGACATTCATTATTTTTTTATATCATGGCCAATGATGATCTTGAATTGCTGCATCTTGTTGCCCCTGCCTATAAGGAAGGGGACACCTTGAAGGTATTGTGCCTGATTTGGTTTAGCATATACTAGGCTATGGTAAAACCTGCAATCTCTTTAATTCGTAGTGGTCAAGTACCCCCGGGCTTGAATAGAATCGCTCTGTATGCCAGTTCTCCTCCTGTCCAGGATTGAATATAGTTAGCCTTGTCAAATCCTAGTCCAATATTCACTCGGCACCCTGCATTTCTTTTGAATGGAATTCCTGGTGCTTAGGCATTGGACTGTTATGCTGGTGGAGTCTATTAGGATGGGCATTTTCTTATATACCTTGTTTTTGCTACTGATTTGGGGATGTGGACTGCTGCTGCAACAACAGACCCACCTGAAAGAGGCCAGTTTATCCAGTCATTGTCGGTCTCTTCAAGTGATGATGGGATTGTTGGATAAGTGTGGGATTTACTTTGACATTCAAGTTATTGCATTGAGAAAGATTAAGGTAACATGTCACACAGCCACATCAACTCATTTATCACTTCACAGCTGGGTGAATGTACAAGCTTGATTGTGACTGGGTTTTCTTCTGCAGTTCTGATGTTAATGGCATTTGATGATGTTAATTGATCTCCAGGAGATCCAAGAGCTAATTACTGGCAAAGGCAGTATTTTTGGATTGGAAACTCCAGCATGCCTCAAGGAGAAAGAAACAGACACAGAGGCACCAAAAGGTCATCAGAGAACTCATGACCTGCAGACATCACTTATCAGTATGCTGTTGGTATTTGCATACATGTACATTGAGGGACTGAGCTTTAAATCATCAACTCACTCACTGAAGCATACAAGAGAATGGGCCTTGTACTGAATGTGTGCAACACATTGACCAATTTATCCCTCTGTATAGCACCATCCTTGATAAAGATCCATGACGAGACCCAGAAAGTGGGCCACTTCCCATATTTTGGGAGTCATATCTGCATTAAGGCAGACGTTGATAGTCAATTTCATCACAGTGTGTTAGATCAGCTTTTGGCTGTCTGGGGGGAAAAGAATGTTCGAAGATGAAGATCTAAAACCCAGCAGCAGTGATCCCTGCCCTCCTGAACACTTCTGAGTCATGCATGGACTGCAGCAGACACTCAAAACCACTGGAGGAGAGAGAATGCCAGAAAATATTCCAAATTCACAGCACAGATAAGCAAACCAACATCAGTGACCACCCCAGGCCAACTACAGCAAAACTGAGGCTCTGATTACACTTGGTCAACCCTTAATAGGGCCATTTTTTCCCCCCACATGTCTGACACTAGACTCTCTTGCCACAGTGGAGCTTAGAATAGACATCAGGTGGACAAACGAAATGAAGAAAGCAAAAGACTGGAAAACTGAAGTTAAGTGTTCAAAATGTTACACAGGTTTGGCAGCCTCCAGAGAAAAAGAGAGTAGCATTTCAGGTCTATGTACTTTCAACAGAATAGAAATGATTGAAGGATGCTTCTGAAGCATTCTTGGAAGGGTCTAGTGTCCCCACCAACACATGGAAGTCTTTGGCCCATGACCACTCAAAATGAAGTTGAAGCCTTTGGGATGGCATTGAGAATGTCCAATTCACTTGTAACAGAAGCTCAGCAAAAAAGCAGTCAGAGTGCACTACCTCCCCTGTCAAGCCCATCCTGCCCCACTCATAGTGAAGTCCACAGGTCCCACATTCTTCTCATTAGCCATCAGAACCCATGGCCTTCAACATGAAAAGTTAACTGGTTTCCCTTTCCACAGATGCAGCTTGACTGCTTGAGTTCTATAGTTTTTTTTGTTTCAGATTTCAGCATCTGCAGTCTTATTGGTTTTCCTTTCC
>JARFYF010000060.1:17330780-17341697 GCA_030265395.1 Rhina ancylostomus | reverse complement strand
TCCAGATGAAGTGTCTTGACCCTATATGTCGACTGCCTATTTCCCTCCATAGATGCTGCCTGATCTGAGTTCCTCCAGCGTTTTGTGTGTTACTGAGGAATCTTTGATGTTCCTTTGGAAGTTGGTACCAGTTGTCCATTTAACACAAATGAACCTAGACTTCTAATTTCCCAGACCTGCACCATAGAATGGCATGGGCCTGACCCCTACAGGCACGGGTATCCCAACATACAACCAGCTGGGCAAATCTGCCCACAAATGCATGCCATCATCTGCCCTAAGGCACTGAAATATTGAAACCCCTTGTGAGACTTGTTTCTGAAGGAGTGAGTGTCATACCCTCTCAACAGAGACTATTTTTCTTTGACTGTGTAATAGTTTTGGAATCTGTTTACTGAAACTGCTGATGAGTCGAAATTGTCCTCTGCTTTCCTATGCTTATCTGCTTCACATAAATAGCATGCATTGGAATAAGCAGCGTTAACGCTGTGTGGATGTGAACATTTTGTGGAGAGGTGGAGGAGGGGTCTGCTAATGGTGTATCTTTCAACCTGTTCCACACAGATAAACTCCTCGTTGTTTAGCTGTGATATGTTGAAATAGCCTGTGCATGACAGATGAAGATCTATGGTTTAATTTGAGTGATTTACTGTAAAGGCCACACAGTGTGCAAGATCAGGTACATTCAATACTCCTGTTCTCAGAACATGGAGGCTAATTTGACAAAATAGAGCCTGGGGAAGTCATTTTTTTCCTTTTTTGGCAGAGCTGGAATGGGAGCCAAGTCCTTGCTCGGATTAATATCCGTATTAATGAGGTGGGATGTTGCTTGATGTGCTTCATTCTTTGCAGGGAACAGTTGAAGCAGCAATCACTGATTTAAAGCCTTCAGTATAGATCTGGTCACTGTTTGTTGTTCTTGCCCATCACAAGTCTGAGGTGTGGTGAAAATAGGCAAAGAATCAGAGAAATGCGACACGAGACTGCACATGCTGGAATCTGGAGCAACACACAAGCTGGAGGAACTCAGTGGGTCAGGCAGCATCTATGGAGGGAAATGTACAGTTGATATTTTGGGTCACGACCCTTCATCTGGTCCATATGCTGCCTGACCCACTGAGTTCCTCCATGTTTGTGTGTTGCTAATGAGTCAGTGAACACAAGCTGAGTTTTGATTGGCCTTTTGAAATTCTGCCGCATCATTCCTGCAACATCCTCCTTTGGTTCGCCCTGCAGTGAGTGTCCTCCTATTCATAAAGGATCATGAGGGGATAGCATTGTGCATAATTATTCCTCAGTTCCAAATGAATAAAGTGAGAATACAGTGGGTGAAATTATTGCCAGTGTCCCGAGATGGTGATCTGAATACAAAGGATGGCATAAGTGGGCAATAGAACTGAAAAAGGCCAGTGATCAGCAAAATAAAAAGATAAACATAATGAGTCATGTAACCGAAAGGCATATTAGTCCTACTGACAATGAAGGCAGGTTCCTTACAGGAGACCAATTGCTGTTTCATTCACAATGGAGGCCATTTCACTAGAGGAGATGTAATGCAGTCCCACTGATGGTGAAGGTGGGTTGATTACAGGAGACAATGCAGTCCTGCTGACAGTGGAGGTGGGCTCAATACAGAGAATGGATTGCAGTCCTACTGAGAGTGGAGGCAGGATCAGTACAGGAGAAAGATTGAAGGGTTGATATTCCTCCTTTTATGCTCTCTGAAATTCCTTTTGTTGGATTCACCAGAATAAGCTGGCTGCTGGCAGATCAGTCAATGCCCAGAGTATCTGATCATTGGCTATGTTGGCATGGTTGTTCCCCTGTAGAGGAGCAGCAATGGTGCAAACTTTCTAATTGGGCCAATCTATAGAACCTACCCATGGAACTTCTGGAAAACTGGCATCTGTTCTATTATTGGTTTGGTCTATTTTTGTGGGGGGGGGCGGTGGTTTTGGCCTGGCACTGTGAAGGACTCTTACTGGGCATGGTAATAAGGTAACTCTTGGGGAGAAAAAGTAATCAGAAATAACCTGAAAATGCAGCAAAATGACCACAGCTCCAAGAATAGATTAATGTTGCCCTGTGAGTGTATGTGTTGATGTGTGTATTTCATTACTGGACTCCAAGAGGAGTTGGTGGCTCATTAATGTGATGAGTCCCAAGAGGCTTGTTACAGTTGAGAAGTAGTGTTGAATTTCATGGAGCAATCCTGCACTGTGTGACCTCTCAGTACAGAATCTTCATATCTGGGAGTTGTTTGTCTTCTGCTAAAGAGACCTCTCTGATGCAAAACGAGTATGAATAGTGTGTTTACTGTAACTTGTTGGAGAGTTGTGCTCTACGCTGTGCACTATCTGCTTTGGTTACATATCTAGGTCACTGCATCGATTATTACTCCTCCATGGGAACAGTGAAAGTTGGCGGATGTTCAGCATGCCTGTTCAGGAAGCGTGGCTACGTTTGATTAGCAGCATGGCATTGTGCTGTAATATTTCGTATGATGTATATTCCCATGAATAAATATTCAGCAATTGAAAATGTACAGCTGAATTCAGCCAAGGGTAGTGAGTAAGCAAAGTCCAGGTATTGGACATTCATACTGAATGTGTATGAATGCTGCAGAAGCTCATTCTCATCATTAATTATGTTGTTTTCTAGAAACTTGCACTTATCCACAGAATGGAAATTAGTTCCCTGGGCTGAACACAGTGCATTATTGTAAAGCAGCACTTGTATTGTTACTTGAAGAATTTGGCTTGACAAGCTTGTTGCTGTGAAAGAAATGGTTGTTGTACTCTTTCCTATACGGTGCCCTTTCCATAGTCAGCTCTCGTCCTCCTTGAGCCCCTCTCAAGTATTCTATCACCATGTCCCTCATGTTGTTAGAATTCCTTAATTATTACAGAACCTGGTGCTTGATGCAGTAAGCAGTACTCTCAGTTTAAGGTAGACTATCACAGGTTCGTAGTCTTTTGTAGTTGAGTGTCTTGAACCTCCTGTGATTATGTATGGTGCAGTAATGAGGGTAATATAGCTGTCCTTGGGTTGGAGCTTCTGCCTGTACAGATGCCACATTGTACTGCATTGGCAGTGTCTGTGGCAGACCAAGGGAACAATGGCACTACATTCCTTGGCAATTCTCTGGCTGTAAACAGCTAAGGGACTCGCAAGGATGTGAAAAGTGCGAATGAAATGCAGCTGCTTTCTTGTGCATGCAGTACAATTATATAAACAGCAATGTACATTAAATTTGTCCCTATAATTCTGACTTCTAACAAGACGATGTTGTTGTAGTTTTTCAGGCACAGACAGTGACAGTGGATGACAGCTTATCTGGATTTATTGGCACCAGTGTGGTTTTGCGATGCACTTTCGTAAACAACGATCCCAAAATCAAAATCACTCAAGTCACATGGCAAAAGGCAACCAACGGGTCCAAGCAAAATATTGCCATTTTTCATCCGTCTATGGGGGTCTCCGTCCTGCCACCGTACCAAGATAGAGTATCTTTCAAAAAGCCATCTCTAAATGATGCGACGATTGAGCTGTCCAGGTTGGAGCTGATGGATGAAGGGGTGTACATCTGTGAGTTTGCAACCTTCCCGACAGGAAACAGAGAGAGCCAGGTTAACCTCACTGTCTTTGGTAAGTGCTCATGTAAATTGGGCGAACATTAATGCTGTGTCAGCCTGTAATTTCCAGTGTGCATGCATTTCCAGTGGTTCTCTCGCTGGACAACCTGACCAGAGAACAGGACTTGGACCCAGAGTTTCAGTTGATGTGTCATCTTGCCCTGGTAATTTGAGAACTTGTATTGGCCTTTTTATATCAAAAGCTCAAATCAATAAAAGTGGCCACGAATCTGATGTTGGGACACCCAACTTGATAAACCAGTGTCCTTCAAGCAAGGAAACCAATTGTTTTTGCCTGCCCTGGGTCTATTTGTGACTCTAGTGTCATGCCATCGCAGTTAACTCTTGGAGGAGGTGATTGTTGACTCCTGAGAGATATACTTTTCCTTTACCATTGGTCTGATGGAAATGATCTCCCTTTACAACAGAAGCAGATGTGTTACTAAATCCTTTTGTGTTAGAATTGAGTTTGTGTAGAGTGCGTACATGTATATGTATACGTACAAATGAAAGTGGATGATGCCATGGGGGTTATATTGATGCAACCTGGCCATAGCTTCTCAGGATCACTGAGCATAATTACTTTAAGCTTGAAGTTATGATGGGATGTGAAAAATTATGGCATTGGGAGCTCACTTTGCTAATCAGCTCTCTGCAGTGACCTATACTGGATTCAGTAACTCACGGGGGGAAAAAATAAGGCTTCGCATTGAAAAAAGCATAACATATAATTGTGGGCTCCTTATGTAAAACAAAGCCATTCTTCCAACCCATATCTCCCAATGTTGGAATAATTCAGGAAGGAAACATATGGACCTGGTGTATGCTGATCATTGTTACACCTGTAGCCACGTAATGCTTGCACCTTGCATCAGTTGGGAACCTTTCATAAATGCTTGCGGCTGAAGTGAATCAGCGCAGTGCCATAAATTTCAAGGAGAAACTTGCTGATGGTCTAACTGCCTGTAGCTGTAGAGTGATCAGCAAATGATGTTAGATAACTGTAATTTCACCAGCCATTACAATTATTCTTTAGCTGGTCTTATCATACTTGAAGGAAGCTTCACAAATATTAAGAATGCTTATCGTCATACTTTGATTACCAGCATCATCATCATCATCATCTTAGGCAGTCCCTTGGGATCGAGGATGATTTGCTTCCACTATGGTTTTGAGTGCAGAAGTGCCTGATAAGCCTGTGGTTCCCACTTTGACTTTTCCACAGATGGCACAGGAGATGCTGGACAGTGTGGGCAGTTGGATGGGTTTGTGAGGTGGTCCACTCCTTCCTCCAGTTACACAGGTCTTCTATGTGCTCCCAATGCATGTCTGTGAGGTTATCAAAACCACCACAAATGTGCCTTCTCCACTACAAGTGGTAATGGGCCAGGGATTCCCAGGAGTAGCTGGGATGTTACGCTGCTTTAAACAGGCTTTGATCAGTGAAAGAAAGGTTATCCATAACAAAGGACCGGAACTGTGGAGCCTCTGAAATCCTGTTGTTAAGCAAGGTTCCTCATTTGCTTTATACAGGAGCAGACAGGTTCAGTTACTACCAGTCAAGTCCTTCCCCTAGACAGTGAGCGTCCATTTGATGTTCAGGCCATTTGAATTGAGCTTCAAAACCAATGTCTTCCACCTGCAGCAGATCCTCTGTATGTGATGTCCTCAAGGGAAAGTTGGGTCTAGTAATCTTATAAATGGTGTAACCTCCCTTTCAATGTCTTTAGAGTTTGGAGATGGTCTGTTATTATGGTTACTGTGACCACACTACACAGGCATTATCTGTGATATTCCCCTGTGGCACTAGCTCTAAAGTTGGAAAGATTAATCAGACCACCCTCTCTCATTCCTCCATGGAACCTGTGTACAGTCTGTCTTGCATCCACTTGTGGATTTCACAGTGAATATACAACCTATAATTCTCATGGGGCAGCTTTGGAAACCTGTTTGTATAATTCTGTCATTAATGTTACCTCATCCTCCTTTATGATCCATTGTTGTGCTCTGCTTGGACCTCGTTTCATATTCTTGGTGGTTCAGTCTCGTGCATCTCTACCCTCTACCCACCACCCGATTCCCCCAGACCTATCTCATGAACTGTTTTGGTCTCTATCTTTCTGGTCTCCTTCCACCTCTTCTGCCTCTCTACCACCCTGTCCTCTCACTGGCTCTACACTCCACCCACAGCCTGTCCTCTACATCTCCTCCATCGACCCCCCCCCCCACCTACTCTCTACCATCGGCTGCTTGCCCCTGTGACTCACCCCACCACCCAACTCTCCTTGCCCACCTTATGCTTGATTCCTCTCTTGTTCCTCTCACCCTCTTCTTGCTCTTCCTCCTTCCCCACTCCCTCTCACCCTCCCAACTTCTCTCCCTCTTACTCCTGACTCGCTTGCTTTCTCTCACTGCTGTGGGCTTGGGTGTGGGACTCCCCTGCACGACTCCTCTTCCCCACCTCTGCTATACTTTAGTGATGTGGATTTCCTGCCTACAGTTACCCGAGCACATCTGCCACCATTCGGTAACCATGGAAGCAGGCCACTCAACGATTAAAGAGCATTCTCGTGTTCTATTTGTTTTCCCATCTTATCAACAAACATTCAGAAGAGGTTAAAGTTCATTGGTTGCACTCTGCATCAATAATGAGCTCACATGACCACTGTCACTTGTGTTTTGTTAATCTAAAATGTGCTTGGTCACGTCTGGATTCCCAGTTAACCAGATGTAACTGGGCAACAATAGTCTTGGCGAATTTTGCGGCTGTTACTTGGTGAAGAATCCCTTAAGAGGGGATATACTTTGTGAAGCTATTTACGTGGATAGATTGTAAATGTCTCCCTGGATGAGCCAAATGTACCAAATTTGTATTCAGAATTCAGTGTTGATCATTGACCGGTCTGATGTGCAGAGAGTAGCTTCATGTGAATTGTATGTGAGCCACACCATGTTCATTCAGATTCAAGCAGTGCCTCCAGTTCCTAACATTATGCGGGTCAGGATTCTATTACTGCTCTTTGTTTCTTTCTCACACTAAACTCAATGGGGAAAGCAACAGGGCACTAGAATCCTTATTTTCATTTGGTTTACTTGCCTTGACGGATGGAGCTGGGATTGGGCTCCATGTCTGTGTTGACCTTATTTCACTAAGCTGACCAGTGCAAGCAAAAAGCATTTAAGCAACTTTGCTTCAAGTACTGCCCTGTATGTGCCAGACTGGCTGAGTACATGGGATTTTGTGTGAACTTTATGCAGCATGGTGCACGCACTTCCACCCACACAGCTTCTAAGCACAAGCTGAACTGCTTGTCTTTGTATTCACATGTAATCCTATACCTTATATCTGTTATGGCATCTAGCTAATGCTAGCTATGGAATGGCAGCTACAGTCTACAGCTCTGTGGAAGGAAAAGAATAGTCAATGCTTCAGGTTGAAACCCTGCATCAAGACTGGTTCTATACTAGATATGGTTTGACTGCAGATATAAGACCTGGTTCTTTGTGGGCAGATGGTCTGTTTCTCTGCTGCACATTCTGATGTGTTCATAAGTCATCTATTTAACTGTAAGAGTCGAATGAAAGGCAACAGCTGTCTGTATCTCTACGTGACTGAGGGCCTGTGCTATTAAGCAGCATCTGACATTTAGCAAAATAAGGATACACGGGCTCTCCAGGTTGGAGCAGAGCAGCAAATCATCTCAGCAGCATGGGCAAGAACAAAGCTCCAGTGATCCATGGAGTTCTGCAGATGACACCCATTCACTGTCTGAGGACTGAGGCGGATTTAACCTTTTCATTAGCAAGCTGGTCTACATAAAACATTTGCTTTGCATGACAATGTGATGGGACAGCTTAGGGGTCGAGTCTCTTGGCTTCCCAACTCTTCCCCAGTGCTGCTCATGCACATCAGCTCCTGGAGATTTGTTTCAAATGTGTTCAATTGATTGAAAATGCAAATGTGAGATCCCTACCACAGTAATGTGGTCTTTATTCCATTACTGAAGGCAGCCTGTTGCTCCATCGCATTGACTTGTCCTATTGAGGTGTGTAATATTGTGGGAGTACTGTTTACCTTCAATTTGATTACCAGTGTAGCACCAGCGGAAAAAAGTGCAGAGACTGCCGATTGTTATTTAAATGCCTGTATCTAGCTCCATGGCAGCTGCAGCCAGGGTCGATGCTGGACACTAGCCACATCCACATAGGCCTCATCCCCAAGATTAGCATGTCCAGGAACACAAGGGCTGATTCTACCTGGCCCTTTTACATCAGGCTTATGTAGGGTTGATAAATATCACCATTCGGCCCAAACAATCCATGCTGACATTTGTATTCCACTTAAATCCCCCTCCTGTCTGTCTTCGACTAAATCTAATCCAGTGTCCTCTTGCTCCTCGTGCTTGTCCAGCCTTCCCTTAACTATACCACTGCAATTTGCTTCGATGATTCCCGTGGCAGCAAGTACCACACTCCTGCCAGGGTTTGGGTAAAGAAGATTTTGCTCAATTTCCGCTGGATTTCCTGGTGACAGTTCTACTCTGATGTTCTTAGGCCCTGCTCATTCCCACGTGGAAAAAATCTCCCTGTGTCCACTCTATTTAAAAAACATCTCCTTTATTTATGCCTTTTATAAGATCACCCCAANNNNCAAGAAGAGGCTTTAGTTGGAGCAGTTATCTCTTGACTTCATGTTCAGAGTGTGTGCCACTTCAACACAACTACTCCTGGTCCGATTTATATATATTTTTGTCTTCCTTTCTCGGTCATGGCCCCACCCCCCCTCCAAACTTTGGTTGCTGCATCTGCCAACCCTTTGTGTGCTTCACCCAAACTCGCCCGCAGGTCTG
Source organism: Rhina ancylostomus (assembly GCA_030265395.1). NCBI lineage: Eukaryota > Metazoa > Chordata > Chondrichthyes > Rhinopristiformes > Rhinidae > Rhina > Rhina ancylostomus. The sequence continues at coordinate 17,333,212 of JARFYF010000060.1, read as the reverse complement.
TAGTATTCCCCCTGCCTCCCAAGAATGGACAAATCCAGATATCAATGCAGTGGGGCCTGAATACTTCTGAGGAAAGTGGATGAGAGAGTCTATTAATGAGGATTTATCTTTAATGTTAATGTTGTCAGCATCATCTTCCTGTTCTGCTTATAGGCTCCCGGCCCCCGTCCTTGAGGGGGGAGGACCTTGCGTTGCTCTCCTCCCTGCCCTGTCCCTCCTGCCTCCTTTTTTTTTCCCACCCCCTCCACCCTTGGGATCCTCCTGCCCCTCTCCCCTCTCCCCTCCCCATCCCACCCTCGGACACCCTACCCCTTCACTCTTTGCCTCTGCTCTCCCTGCATCCCCTGCAGTCTGTGTCTCCACATTTGTGTGTGTGGAGGAACAAGAGTAGTCTAATTTTGCTGGAGAGAAAACATCCTGAAGCTCTGGAGTAAAATGGTTTCACTTCTAATTGCCTGTGTGTGTGTGTACCTGGCTCAGATAATGTCCATCCTTTACTATAAATTATTAAAAAGATTATTGACTGCTGTATTTTAACATTTATTTATGGCAAATGTAGCTATAAGTATAAAGCACCACCACTTATTCACAACATTCAAGCAATTTGTAATGTTAATCCCAAATTGATGATCATTTAAGGTGATGTGATCCATTAATTAACTAAGTGTCAGAAATAATCCAGTGTTCTGCAACACAAACATTCAGTTCACTTGCTGTTTTCTGAGCCCTCCCCTATCAGTTATGACTAAAGTACACAGAATACAATGAGTTGTGTTTCAGCATACAACATGCATGCAAATACACAACTCATTTTCATTAGTTGGGTCTCTGTGGACTCCTTCACGTTCACCTTTTGCACAGATATCTGCTGATAATGTTTGTCTTGCCTCTCCGTATCCTCTATTGTTCCATTGCCCATGTGTCTATTGCAGACTGCAGAGAGATTTCTCTGCCACTTGCTCTCCTCCTGCCTTTGCTTTCCAACTAACCCAATTGGGGAAAGACGGGTTGAAATTTTGGGTGGATGCCTTCCCATGGCTGCATGCCAGAAATGTCACATCTGCTCTTCCTTTACAGATGCTGACTGGCTTTCTATGCATTTCCAACACATGTATGCCTCACTTAGACTTCCTGCAATGGTAGTGTTCTACCATTAAGGTTTTATTAATGGGGCACAATTTACTTTCTGAAGAGGTATTTTAAGTGGACACACCTATTGTACACTCTCTTTTATCCATTTAAGGGATATGGGTGACACCTGCAAGGCCAGCACTTGCTGCCCATTCCGAACTCTCCAATGAAGTGCACCACACTTTTGAATGACCGCTCTTGTAGGGGAGAATTGAAGGATTCGGATCCAGTGATGTTGAAGGAACAACATTGCAGTTTGTAGTCAACGAGATGCATAACTGGAAGGTGACCCTGCAGGGGGTGGGGTTTCCCTACACCTCCTGCCCGTGTTCCTGGTTGTGAAGATTAAGAATTTGGGAGGTGCTGTTGGAGTAGCCTAGATGTGTAACTGCAGTTCATTATGTATCTGGGACATACTTCAGCCCGAGTGTGATGGTAGAGGACAGACGAATGTTTAACATGGACTTTGTTCTGGATGGTTTTGAGCGTAATCTTCCAGACTGATGGAGAACAGTCCATCATGCTGCCAACTTGTGCATTTTAGATGGTGGAAAGACACTGGGGTGTCAAAAGCTGAGCCAATCACCACAAGATACCCAGCTTCTCATCTGCCCTTAAAGCCACAGTATTTATGTGGCTGATCCAGTTGAGTTTCTGGTCACTAATGACCTCCCAGAATATTGGTGGTGTAGGGATCAGCGATGGTATTCCCATTGAATTCCAAGAGTAGGTAGAGCTTCCTTTTGTAGGACATGCTTTTCGCCTCGTACTTGGATTAGTCCTTGTGAATGTCACTTGTGTAGCCGAACGCAACACGTTTCCAGAAGGAAAACTCGGGAGACGTGGAGGCTGAATCGAAGCATATTTTACTGAGACAAAACGTGCACGCAAAAGTACCCGAGAGCCTCTCTGGTGGACGTGATGTCAGGTCCCTGCTGGAAGGCCTGCCCCGTGGTTCAATCGTGACACGCTCCTGTGCGTCTACCTGCGGCTGCCAATAGAGATTCAAAACCCATGAGTATGGGCCAGTGCACTTCAGACTCCTCAGCCCATGTTTGAATGTTGTCTCGATCTTGCTGTGTGCAGGCACAGACTGTTTTCCCCTGGGGGAGCTCCAAATGGAATTGAAGATAATGCAAGCAATTCACAAATATTGCTTCAGATGTGATGGTGGGAGGTCACAGATGAAGCTGATGAAGTTGCCTGGGGCCAGGGCACTGCTTCGAGAAGCTCCTGGAGCAGGGGTGATTGGTCTGCAACAACCACAGCATCTTCCTTTTGGTGAGGTACAACTCCAACCA
>JARFYF010000060.1:17275818-17292600 GCA_030265395.1 Rhina ancylostomus | reverse complement strand
TTTCTGACCTTGTCAGCCTCCTCCTGGATGTGTGTGGCCAAATCAGTGAAGTTTTAGTGAGCTAGTCCAAAATGGGGCCATTATTGTCCAGTAGCATTCAGCCTCTGTGATGGCCCTTGTGCACCCCTGCACAGCTAGATGAAGAAAAAGTGACTGCAGGTGGTGCATATGCAGTATTACGTAGGCCATGTAGCAACAGACTTTCCATTCTTGTATGTCCCATTAAGGGTCAGGGGTGGTGCAGTAGCTTGCGTGTTATTGAATCTACACATGCTATTTCCCACCTGGATTGTACCTTCCCATTGGCAGGTGCATTCTTCACCCCTCCTTCACCCCATCAGAGGCAGTGCCTACATGCTGGGAGATGGTATACATCTCTCCTTCAGACTGCAGTCCAATGCCCCAGCCTTGCTTCCCTATAGTACCAGTCTTGGGTCCTCCTGATTCTTTCCCAGTTCCCTCCCCAACCACTAGGTACTGCTGGGTTTTCCTAGTCCTGTTGTTGAAATGGCACCAAGCTTCCATTTCAGAAAAAATAGAGGATGGGATCCAAGGGAGCACCTAGTGCTGAATGTGTGGGTCCACTAGAACAGACCCAGCAACTTGACTGATTGGAATGCAGAGTGTTTCAGAACTAAGAAGTAAAAAGTGCAGTTCTGTGCTTAAGCAAAGGACAGGCACGCAGAATTTCCACAACCTAAAACACACAATGACTAAAAACTGTGAATGATAGTGATCAGATAATTCAGTTGGTTCTTGTCCTCGGGGTTGTCTTTGCCACTGGTTCCCTGGTCCAGTGGTGCAGCAGGTTGGCATGCGATGTGTGGACCCAAGTCGGTTTCCCTTGGAGCTTCACGGCAGTGCGCACGATCAGCAACACTTGATGTGGACCTTCCCACTGGGGTTCAAGGCTATTTTCCTGTGGATAGGATTTCATGAGTACCCAAACTCCCAGCTGGTAGGTACAGCACTCTGTGGTTGTCACAACCTTATGGGCTTCATTTACCTGTTGTTGGAAATTTAAGAGTTCATGTTAGTGCCATACAGATGTCCATCTGTTTGACAGAAAGGGGAGGCATGACTGGTAAGTGCATGGGACATCCCAATACTCTCTCATGTGGAGATAGGCCTGTTATGCAGTTTGAAGCACAATGCATTGTCACGAGGGCCAGTGGAAGTGCCTCTGGCCATTTCAGTCCCATTTCCTTGTATAGTTTAGTCAGGGTTCCACTCTGATTGTGGGTGGTTCGGCAAGTGAAGTGGTGTTTACACTGCATGGTGTTTGTCACTTGATATCTTCTCAGGGATTCCAAACCTAGGAATGAATTCTTGTAATTAAAGTTCAGCAACAGGTGCAGCAGCATTTCTACAAGTCAGATAGGCTTCTACCCATCGGGACAACAAACACAATAACAAGTACATAATTATAACCCATACATTTAAGTAATTGTATAAAGTCCACAGAGTCTTTTTGGTCTCTGATGCATCACACTATAAATGTACAAGTTCATCAGCAGTTTGGGAAGGGGCTGGCAGTCTGAACATATCAGGGTACCACATGCCATGTGAATCCACTGCTCCTGCCTTTGCAGCAGAATCAGCCCGTTTATTACCTTTGGACATTTCATTATTTCCATTAGTATGAGCCGTACATTTAATAACAGCAATTGCAGAAGGCATTTGAATAGCAGAAAGGAGATTGGCAATTAATTCACCGTGCCGTACTGGGGTTCCCAAAGAGGTGAGGAAACCCACGGGGTCTCCGGTGCTTGGCTGAGTAAACAGTCAGTGATGTCATCGTTCTGTGATGTTCGAAACTTGTCTGAAATTGGTGGGATAAGACACACATTTGCTGTAGGTGAAGGCAACTTCCTTGGGAAAAACCTGAGAGGGTTCCTTCTGGGTTAGAATGGATGGCCTTTGGTGTTTGGCATAAAATGGTAAACCACTGGGCAGCATTTGTAAAAGTGGGTCTCCATCAGGTGGTAGTTTGCAGCAGCAATGCCTTCGGGACCCACACAAGGGGTGAAATTAGTAATAGAAGGACTTACTGCGGCTTTCTCAATAGTTGCCTCTCAGATTCTTCGTATAAATGGTCTGGACCCTCTGCAGAGTAATGTGCCGTACAATGGATAGTTGGATGCCACTCGGATGTCACATACAGGTACTTTCCCAGCACTGCAGGCTTCCAGGAGTTTCAGCAGTTGTTTAACTGTTGATAACACCCTTGTAGACAAAGATTTGTTAGTAAACTTCCACTACTGAGCAGTCTCTTCTAACAAGGCAGACAGTTGGGAATAGAGTTTCTGGTACTTCAAGTTGTACTCTAGAGGAACATATCAACGTACAACCTAGCTTGCAGAGGAGATCCCAACCCAACCAATTAGCTGGAGGGTTCCATGCTTATAAGAAACTGATGTTCCCCTTGGTCTCCCTGAAGCTGATAAGTAACCTTCTGAGAAATAGGTAAAGGGACTGGCTGTCCCAAGGTCCCACAAATGCTGAGCGATTTATTGCTCAATGGTGCTAATGGCCAATTGGAAGCATGAATTATGGAATGTGGCTCCAGTATCAATTAAGAAATCAAGTTGTTTTCCAGTTACAGTAAAGGGAATAGAATAGCAGGCTCCGAAACCTTCATAACAGGCAGAATTTGGGTGTGGCACCATGGTTGTGGCCACTGGGGATTTTGATCAAATGGGTTGTTTAAAGTGAATTGCGCAGCTTGTGGAGGCGGAAATCGTTAACGATCAGTGTTGCCTTGGCCGGGGGCACTCTGGAGCCCAGTGGCCAGGCTGTCCGCAAACAAAACAAGCCCTTTGCAGACTCATCCTCTGCTGCCATGCTCCATCATGGCAGCAGACGACAAGTCATTAAGTATATTCAGAAGGAAGTAGATGTATTTATTGCTGAAGGGAGAAAGTTGGGACAGGATACTGAAGTGAATGATCAGCCCTAATTGCTCTAAATGGTGAAGCAGGCTTCAATGGCCTACATCAGTTTCTGTGTCTCTGCATCATCTTTCTAATAGGGCTGAGTATATTGGTTCTGCATTAATTGTCACGCAGTGAGAGACCTCTCCCTGCCTTAGTTTGTGTGCTGATGAGCCTCTGAGTCACTGGCTGTGCTGCAGCTGTCCTCAGTACAGTCAATGTGCCATCTCACTGAAGAAGGGCAGCTCAGGACTTGAAGCAGTTCTGCACAGACTTCAAAGAGCAGAAAATAAATTGGCAATGGAACATGCAGTACAGGGCTGTGAACAGAGCCTGGCACCACAAGCGGTGCGGCACCATGCTGGATGCTCAGGGTCAACCTCCAGCAGCAAACCAAGGAGACCACAGTCATGTGCCATTGCTGACATCTTGTCCACTGATGGTTTAATGACTGATTAAAAGCAACCCAATGGCCTCCTTTCAATTCTGAGCTGCTGCAGAATAAAAAAGCAGTGCATCTATCAGTGTCCAAAGAATGTTTTGTGGCTGCCTTTGTATAATGAATGAGTCTGCTGTAACTTATATTACTTGTATATTTATCAGTCCCTGGTGAGTGGTCATTCGAACACCATCTCAGTATTTCATGAATGGACTACCAACCATGACAATTTTAAAATCTCCGCTGGAAAAGTTGTCCTTTAAACATCCACAGAACAACAGGCTCCAGCCAATCCACTGCAGACCCAAATAGGCATTGGACTGTTTTATTTTAAAGATCCTGCTGTTTTGGATAATACTTTTCCCCAAAGAACAACACTGAAATAGATTATCAGATTGCTGCTCCCTCTCTTTGCACTCTCACTCGCACTCCCTCATCCTTTTCCCTCAACTCCCGCGCCCCTCTCATGCTCCCCGTATTGAGGCTCCCTGTACATTCTTTTTCTATTAAAAATGGCTTTTTTGGTATGTGTTCAATCTAATTCGGTGTGCTGATGAAAGAAGATTGGGGTTCGAGTTCACTTGTGTCCAAGACATTCCTGTTGGGTATGCAACCAGCCAGGAGTTTTCAGCATCTTTCCAATAGGTGCTAAGAAATCATGTGTACTTATTATTTGCAACATCTGAGCATGAACAGTGAGTGAATTTTGTTTTTAATCATGTGTCATAGATGTACCAATCCCACAGTGCTGAGCTTTCAGTATGAATATGATGTATATTTCTTTAATCTTTTCAAAATCAAGCTGGTTGACAAAAAGCAGTTCGTCGTTACACCAGGTTAAGATGGCACATTGCATTACAAAATTTGAAGCAATGGATCTCTGTTAGCAGATTTCCATAAAAGCACCCAAACAGGCAACTGAAATGTTGATGTTGCGGAGATTTAAGGATGCAAACTTTACGAACCTGGGTATTCTAAAATTTTAACCAGTTGTGGAAACTCAGGGAGCCAGCAGTATTATAGGGTTTATTGTTTTATCTCCCAGTTTAAGGTATTGAGAGTAGATTAGCCCAATGTCGTTGTAGGGTTGCGATGGCGAGACTGGTTCCTGCTTCTCCTGCTAACCTACTTCCTAAAGCTGTGATGCAATTCTCTCTGGTCACTGGGCTGATCCTGACTTCTGGCTGCGGATTGGCAAGAGCATGAAGATCTAAAACTCTCGAATCTCTCCATCTGAGAGTCAGTGAGTTACTGGGAGCAGTGCCCAGCTTGGGAATGCTTTAAGAAAGGCCTGCCCTGTGGCTTGTTTCTGGCCTGTTGTCCTTCAGCATGTCTCTATATTCTGTAACATAACCACCATTTCTTATTTCTATCATAGCATTTTTCTCTGCCGTGCACTAATTGAATGTAACTTTAACTGAATGAAATGTAAATGCATAATCTGCAGTGAAGTAGGTTCAAACTGTGGAAGCCTTTCTCAAAAGAAATTCTACTTAAAATAAGTGCCTCTCTCAGTCTCTGAAAAACTGAGAGTATAAAGTGTGAATGTGTTTCACAGCAGTTTCTGACAAATGAGGGACTACGTAGATGCAACAGGGGCCAGGAGTAGAAGCCCTGAGGTACGGAATGGAGTCCATGGAAGACCTGGCTGCTCTTTACTTGGATGTAACCATGAGGTTATTTTCTATAACTTGGGGTTTCTGTTTCAAAATGGGGGTCATCTGCTTAAAAAAAAATGAAGCGATTTCTCCCTGATAATCATTTGCCTTTGGAACTCACTTCCGCGAAAGGTGCTGGAAGCAGAGTATTTGAATATTTTATTTAAGGCAAATGCAGATGGATTTTTGACAAGGTGGGAGTGAGAGGTTACCTTGGGTAGATGGGAAGGTAGAATTGATCAGACATTATCATGTTAAATGGTGGAAGACATTCAAGAAGCCGAATGCCCTTCTCTTCATTCATAGATTTTTCTTTATGCCCAAGTATGGATGTTAGCATAAACCCAGATCTGCATAGCCTTGGGTTTTGTTATCTGTAATTGAATATATGGGATCTTTACTGAGGGTCAATCCCAGTCCCCTGCTCACATTGCCCCTTGGAATTTTTCATCCTTTTGTTTTCAGTTTCACGAAGCCATGTCAGTGTAAACTTTGTACCTTTTTTAATAACTGGTTCGGAATATGGATTCTTTTCAGTGTGAAGCCCAGTTGAAGGGCACAGGTGCAGAGTGAAGAACACTACTGGAGGTGCAAATGAGGAGAGAAAATGAGGTCAGTGGAGAGCAACTTTGTTTTGCCAAGCTGAAGCTCAAGTGAAGATGGGGCAAGGTGTTTTCAGTTTGAGATCTGGGGAAAAATTGATTTGGAGAAGAAGGCAGGAATGTTGTGAGAATTGTCCTGCACCCCTTCGCTGTAATCATTTGGAAACCCAGTTCATTTGTTTACTGGATTATTTGAGGAAGCTACCCAGATTCAGCGATCCAGGCTGAATTAAAAATCACACTATACAGTGATTATTATAACCTCAGTGTCACCTAATTCTAAGATTAACATTACAGCCATTTTCTTGATCAATCTTCAAACATTTAACTATATCCTTTTGACTGCTAGTGATGAGATCACTGCCCTGGTCAGTATCCAAGCATTCCTTTGAGCCAACCAGTCAGAGGCATATTCCTCCAGAGACCATTTGTACTCAGCAGGCCTGTTAACAGTAGTAGCCAAACTTCTAGTAACCAGGCATGTTTTGAAAGCTGCCACCTCTCCCCACATTCCCATGGAAGGTAATGGCTTTGGGAACAACCTGTGGCCTCTGTCTTAGAAAACATTATATTGGGCAGCCCATTTGGACCCAGTAGGTCAATGACAGAAACTACATCTGAGTTGTTTAATAGGACGGAGACACTTGTTCTGTAACAAGATATATATGTCATACTCCATTCCATAAAAATATACCCCTACTAGTTAATAGAGCAGTACTGAGGAAGCAGAGTGAGAATTTAGTGCACTGAGTGCTATCCTCTGCAGGGTTAGGTAGAATGGTTCCATTGAAGAGAGTGATCGCAGGCCATGGTCGGGAGGGCTGTCATCTGCCAAGTGGGGCATTTCCTTTTATCTTTGCTTGAAATGAGTTGGAATGGACTTTTGGATATTTGAGCATCATTCAAATGCTGGACGATGTCAGTAGCATCTGTAGCTGAGGAAGAGCTTAACTTGTCATTACAGAAATCATTTAATAATTTAATAAAGTTTAATTGAAAGTAAAACTCTACAGCCACAAAAGAATTGCTTTTTTGGGGGAGAAAACTGTGACTTTGAACCCAATATGAAAGTCAGTGTGAAACTTCTATGAACAACTCAATTAAATTCCAGATGTACAATATTATTGCTAACTGTGAACAATTTAAGAAATGGAAACCTGTGAACATTCAACACTGCACATACAAAATAGTTAGTGTAGGAACAGGTCATTTGGCCCAACAGATCCATGCTTGGCCACTGCTTTAGAAAGGGTTTTTCAATGCAACATGACCTCCCTTACTAGACTCTGCTGTCTTGTATTCGGCAAGTGAAGGGGTGGTCTTGGAATGCTCTGGACAGTTTTAGGGCCTCCTTGGACTGTCTACCACAAGCTCTTGGAATGATTGATGTTAATACAGTGCTAGTGTGTTATCCTTATAAATGTCATAATCAAAAATATAATTTTAAAAATAGTGCAAATGTTGCCAATAAATGTGGAAACCATATGGCAAATTTGTTTGCTCTAGTTAGCATTTTTACCACAGATGTGGAAGTTTCAGCCAATATGTCCATGATTCCAGTCTTGGTGGGTCAAAAAAAATCATATCTTTCTTCCAAAAACAGTTTTGTTGTAAACTGCAGCCTCCATGCTGGGTCTGTTCTCAACAGCATTGAGATGGATGATGACGATTTAATGTATAATTCATTAATATTAAAAGATTGCGCACTTGCATTCCACTGCCTTGTGAAGCCTTCAAAGTTGCACTTAATCCCCAGAGCTGGACAAGAGACTAAATCAATTCATTGGATTCGTAGAGGTTACAAGGGACTTTTTTTTTGGATAAAATAGGGGAAATTGAATATTTTTTTTCCCTCAGAGTTGGTTTCTCGCTTTTCACGGCAATCAAGTGAACTGGCAAAACTTAGTACAAAATTAAAAGAGAGTTCAAACATTGGGGATTGCAGGTTAAAAAGTGTGAGTGTTGAGGTGAGGCAGTTAATAATTGTGAATGTTGAAGTAAAGGAATGAGTTTCTCCTGATGAAAATAATTTGAAGGGATTCAAATCACCTTTGAACCTTCTGCAGAGTGACAGGATTGAGGGATATTATAAGCAGCTAAACAGGATTGATCTTGTACAGGAGACAGACGTATTGGCCCAAGTAGTTGTTTCCCATTACTGTTTATTTTTTTTCAGCATCTGGTTTATCTGGGAGTGCAATTTGAGATTGATTCCAGTCCCCAATTTAAAAGCAATGTGTGAAGCATGCAGAAATTGTGACCTGTTCCATTATAAGAGGAGACTTACAGAATTAGGCATGTTTTCATTGGTGAAAAGAAGATTGAGAGTGAAGTGATTTAGGTCCTTAAAATGCTGAGCATGGAGAGCAGCAGGATGTTCAATTTAAAACGTGTTTGCAGAATGAAGGGGAAGCACTAATGTGGTCAATGTCATCAGACTGGAGCTCAGAAGCAGTGTTTATCTCGAGTAAAGCTGTCACTTTCATTTCTCCAGGAACATTTCAAAGGTGGGGAAAATCCAAGGATGTTGTGTCAAAAGGGAAAGAAAAGTAAGGAAAGGGGGCTTTGAGATTTTTGCAGAGCTCATCAAAACACGGAAGGCCAAGCAGCTCTGAAGAGAGAGCTCCGGATCAAACTCTGCAGTGGCTGAAAGTGCAAATACTGGCGATAGGCCAGAAAGAGTGGGTACAGGGAGTGAGGCAGTTATGGAGGAGACTGGCTAGGCCTGAGATAGTGGGGCGAAATTGAGGAAAAGTTTGGATACAGCCTGCACTGAGGTTAATGGCAATAGTGCTTTGTAGGATAGAACCTTAAACTTGTATATCTGTGGGCCTCCAAATTCTGTGCATGTGCAGGCTGTCTGTGTATATGTGTGGATTAGCGACCATAGAGATGATGTAAATATTCAAGTGTAACAACATTGGAGGAAATAGCACCATCACTGGAATATCCAACAACCAGGAAGACCCAGGGAAAAGGGGTTGTTAGCATTTTTTCTTAGAGTCTCTATGCTAACTTTGATTTGGTCTCCAGCTACCAGAGACTGCCAGGGGCATGGTAACCAAGAAGCAAAATATATATTTAGCTTCATTGCCATTGTTCTGTGATATTGTTCTCTAGTTTGTCTGTAAGGTAGAAGATTTGTCCAAAAAGCTGTAATAATCCTTCATGGTCCAGCTCCCCAGGACTTGAAGTAAATAACAAACCGGCTCACCTTATCAGTGGTGCTGTGTAAATATTGGATACATGCCCTTTTGCTTCTCGCTGTCATGCACACACTACAATTACACTTTATGATATTTCCTAGATAATTTAACAATCAACATCACACCCGCCTGCCAGATGCCACAACCTGTCTCCCAGCTGTTGCTTCAACAGTCAAGGGCTCTGGCAGTAGATAAGTTTTTAAAAATATATAATCCTTTACATGAAATAGTCAGCATCTCCTCCATGTGATGACTAATAAATCTTCCAATGATCCAAATACTTCACTAAATTGCTCCAGTGCAGGAATAGAGCTAGAGATTACAGATTTGTGTGTGGAGAAAATTATCTCACCAATAATGTTGTTCTTGTGCTACTGTTAATTTCATTCACAACCCAGTATCTTAATGACCTTCAGGCTTTTTAATTCGGATGGCAGTTTTATCAAGTTCACCCATAATGACACATGGTGGGATAGAACCCTGGAACTTTTTAAGTCTGCCTGTAAATTTTATGACTCTGGGCCTCCAAATTGTTTTATTGTTGTCACATGTACCAAGGTGCAGTGAAAACCTTTGTTTTGCATGCTATCAGTACAGATAATTTGAAAACAGTAGTACATGAAGGTGGTACTTGGGCTGCTTGAGATATTTTGCCCAGTGGGTATTTGTGGATGTGACAGGTTGGCATCAGTATGGCAATAATATAAATAGCATTGAAGGAAGTGGCATCACCATTGGAAACCTTCAGCCTGCCCTTGGCATAAAACAGCCACGACTGGCGGGGAGAGGGGGTGGATGCAGTCTGAAAACGTCTAAGCTCGCTGCCAGTGCGTGCATGGTCATTCACTTTTCCAATTCAGCTTGTGATGAGGGAGGGAAGTTGAACAGATTTGCACTATACATTGACCTGGAAAGAGGCAATGGTGAAGGCAGTATAAGTGGGATCGGTTAGAATGGATTTCAGGACACGGGAAGTGATTCGATGGAAATGGCAGGCATGATGAACCTAATGGTCACTTTTTGAAGGATCTAGATTCTTGCACTTCCCCATTCCCTGCACCTCCTTCCCACCCTCCTGCTATCTGTCATTATCCTCCTATATCCCTCATTGTGACTAGACTAGTCTTTGTCTCAAGTCTGTCAATTCTGATTTGTCTTGTGATCCTTCACCTCTGGGGGAGTCTGCCTCAGTCTGATAGTTGGACTTCCAAACTTATTATACAGATTTTTTCAGAAGCAAGGTTGATCTGCTGATCCAGTACAAGACCTCCATGTGTAAGGGCTTTATGGTCACAACATAAATTTTCAAATATTGTGCTTTTACAGTAGATTGGAACTGACAACCACTGCTCTGATGCAGTGCTGTAATAACAGTGCAGCTCATATAAAGTATCTACCAGAATTCACATCATAATTGAGTGAAAAGGGAATAAATTCACTTTCCATTTTCCTGCTTTGAAAACTAAACACGTGAATCTATTCAAAGCTGTTGCAAAACCAAGAGTTATCGCCACACTTTTATTTTCTCTTGGGTGTGCAGAAGCTTAGAAAGTCCTCAAAGAACTTCTAAATAAACCGAGTCCTTTGGAAAATGATCTTGCTGATGGCACGGAAAATCTGCTTCAGGATTCATTCTTCCACTACAACTTGCATGCCCAGGACGTGTATAAGAGGAACTTGAATGAAGAACTCAAGAGAGATGGAGGGTACATGGGTTTTTCCACCACTAGCGAATTGGTCTGGAAAGGGGCTGTACAGTTTGTAGACAAAATTTCTCTGGTGCAGTGAAAATCCTTTTGTATTTAACAAGGATCAGCAAAGGTGACCACTCAGCCCATCACATCTGTGTTAGCCAGCAAAGAAGCTATTTAGGTTGATCCATATCTCAGTAGGTCACAGTGCTCTGTTCCCATCCAGGGGTGTTTTGAAGGTCAAGAAGGTTTATGCCTCCTCTGCCCTTTCAGTTTAAGAAGTTCCAGATGCCACCACTTTTGGGGCAAAATATTTCTTTTCTCTCTAATCTGCTTACCAATTAACTGAAATGTGTTGTTTCCCTCCCCCCAGTTAGAGTTCTCAGGCAAAGGAACCTGGTCCTGTTTGTGCACTTGCTTGACGTCTCAGACCTTTGGGCCTTTCATGGGAATGAAGGTCTGATTCATTGATTTTTTTCTTCCCCCCCAAGTACGGCCAGCAGCTTGGAACACTAGATTGAGCACCTATGCACGCTGCTTAGTCCTCAGACAAATCTGTGCAGTCACCAGCAGGATTAATGTGAACATTCCTGGTATAAAACGCACAATTGCAGAATGATGTTCAAGAGCTGCAAGGTGGATGTGAACTGCTGGGAAGTAAATGCCCTCTCCCCTTAAGGTGGCAGAGTTCTGTTTACCACAGAGAGCTTTCCAGTTTCCAAATAAAATCTGCAGTGCCACCAGAATGTTCAAAGTGAGCAGCTACTACCACAAAGGTGTTGTGGTTATGGACAAGATTTTCGCTCCACACTTCCGGAACTGGAAGTACCTTCACTTCAGTAGCAATAATTTTGAGATGTATGCATTACATTATACACATTGTAGAAGGAGGCTATTTAGTCCATCAGCTCCATGCTGTCTCTCAAGGTAGCAATCCCTACCCCTGTATCCCTGCGACTTGTTCTCTTTCACACATTGCCCATCAATTCACCTTTGATTCTTTTTGCCATTAATCGACCTTAAGCGGTAACTTACAGCGGCCAATTAACCTACCTGTGTGTCTTTGGAATGTGGGAGGAAACCAAGGCACCCAGGGGAAATCCGTGGGAGTCACAGAGAACATTCAACCTCCACACAGGACCCAAAGTTGGGATCAATCCTGAGTCCCTGGAGCTGTGATGCAGCAGCGTTAACAACTGCACCCTTGGTACCTGGCTAAATGAAACAAACATGGAATCCTTTAGCAGTACATCAAATTACTTCAACTAATAGGCCAATCAGCCCAGCTGCTCTCTGCCAACAATATTACTTCATAAAATCGTAATCCCATTCTAATTAGCTTGTCCCACCTTGCCCTTGCGTTCTCTCTCCTCTTGCATGCATCAGCACTCTCTTCAGATAGGTCAGTGCTTCAACCATTCTACATGCATGAGTCCCGCTGCTGAGAAATTTAATTCCATAAAGCAGTTTTTTTCAGCATTATGGAATTGAAAATTGATTTCTTTCCCCCGGAGTGAAACATGATGACGAATGTTTCCGGGTCATTTCACACTATTCAGGAAATTCATCCTGGCATTTCCAGGCACAAATCACCCTTGTGCCACGATTTCTGCACCAGTTTGGGAGCATTGTGGGAGGAATTTGGACCACGTTGTTCTAGGTGCAGCTATCGAGTACGTGAATCCTGATCCACTGGTGTTCTGAAGTCCCATTAGACCTGCAATGAACCTCTTCATCTTACACTACCCCTCCCAATCCTGACATCAGCTGAATGCAAACCCCAATTGTACCCCTGATTTGTTGCTGTCCCTCCCCCTCCTCACATCATCTGATTTCTATTTCTCTCTGACCATCGATCTACAAATGCTGTGCACCCCACAACTTTTCTAGGCGTACAACACATTGGACCTGAAACGGCTGTTCTCTGTACAGCTTTGGAACAGCACTTGTGATGCCTGGGGCAGGAGCCCAACCATTGAAACTGTCATTGGTTCGCTAAAGGTGCACTGGAACTTCCAGCCCACATTCTCACCAAATTTAGAAAAGAAATCATTTTTCCAACTATTACCAGCTATAGCAAAACTCTCCAAGCCAGCACTCTGGGACTTTTGTGGTACTGGACTGGCATATAGGATAATTACTAGAATTAATGCCCCAATGCACTTTTGATTCACCTTTTTCTAGTTGTTAGTAGTACAATAAGTTTTATAATGAACCCAGTGGGTGTAAAGGGAGCACCTGAAACAGGGCCCCAATGGGCTTGTAGGGAGCATGGGGAATGGGGGCCCATTGAGTTTAAAGGGAAAATGAGGAACTGCGGTCTGGTGAGTCAAATGCTGAACCGTTGGGATTCCCAAACAATGGGACAGTGGACCATTGGAGTTTTGCTTTATTTTAGTTCTGCACATTTGTGTATTCATCCACAGGTATTATTTCCTTGCATCTGTCCCATCCAACCACTTCAACTAAAAACTTTTTTATCTGGTGTGTGTTCTCTCTTTTCCAAGGAAAAGAGTCATTGCTTGTTCAATATTTCCTGATTGTAATATCCATCCAATCATAGTAACACCCTTCTAAATCCTTTTTGCACATCTTGAATGTTTCAACCCTCTTTAAAATGAGGATGGGAGCTGTATGCTCATGTGATCTTAAGTTTAACAGTTCTCCCCCTACCACCTCCCTTCACTGCTTTTGTCTTCCACATATTAGAAAATGAACCCCAACTTTGGGGTTTCAACTTTGTTTGATACTTTTAGTGATTTTAGGTGTCTTCTCAATTTTCTCCCCTCACACCACTTTGGAATTCTTTGCCTTTAAAGTAATTAGTGTTTCCCAATTCTTTCTTTTAAAGGAACCATCTTCCATATTGAGGTGAATGTGCTCACTCGTCAGTTTAGCTTTCAGTCTCTCAGGGCAACTTGCTGCATTATTTGCAAAATCCCCCTAATTTGATAACACCTCTCAAATGTATGACCTCTACTGCTGAGTAGGTCAAGGTCAGCTTGTAAATAGGAATGCCACCAGCTGCAGCTCCATCTCCCAGATGCGCACAATTCGCCCCCACTGATTTGTAAATATATCACTGTTCCTTCATCGTCACTAGACTCAGATACTATAACTCCCTACCCAACAGCACTGGGAGTTTGAGCCACCTTCTCAAGGATAATTAGAGATGGATAAATGCTGACTTTGCCAACAAAGCTCGTTCCATAAATGAATGAAATGTTATTCAGGGGCGCAGCCTCATTCTGTATTCCAAATCATTTGCATTTATGGCAAGCAGCAGATGTTAAGGTGGTCTCCACCAGTCATTGCCACTCAGCGTCAGCTGTAGACCTTGTAATATTTGTCACTTGCCGGGCAGTATCTGACAAAACAGTTAAATAAGTTTGTGTTTCCAATACAATGTGTTAAAATACCATCAGGATTAGTGGAAATTACTGCAGCAGGAAATTAACCTAATTAAAAATTCCAGATTGAATGTGCACAGGCCCCACTAGTGTTCTTGAGTTAATGGTGTTTAAGAGTTAGTGCAGTACTTCAGTGTGAATCAATTTTATTGAAACTGAACCTCACGTTATTCAAAAACACTTGTTTTTGGAAATAATAAGCTGAACAGTTCTATGCAGTCTCCTGTCAGTCTTAATTTTCAGAAATACAGCACCTCGAGCTAACTCCCAATTCTCTTTTTATACCAAAGACATTACTGTCACCTCGCATCAATCCTGATTGTTTCCTTCTGGCCCTTTGTTTGCATGTGTGGATGTGTCAACCTCTTCCTCACCTATATTACCCTTTCCTCTGGGGAAGCACAATAGAGGGCCAGAGCTTTATTCACTGGATGTAATCATCCATTATAAATAAAGGGACAGAAGGAGGGCACTCAAACTCTTAAGCCCTTCCTTTCACTTAGCAGATCCACCACTTAGCTGATCGACTTACAAAAATCAATTGAGGTGACACCCTCAACCTACAAAAGGAATCCATCCATTGACTCCACCCACTTCACACTTGTTTTTTGTGGAGGAGTGTGTTCTGGATCTCCACTGCTCAGTTTGGTTGAGTTTCTTGAGCTCGGTCCTGAATGGCACTGCTCTAATGTTAGGACTTTATCTCCTTGTTCTGGATTCCTGGATCTCACAGAATAGTTTGTGTAAACTTACCCTATCAAATCCCTCTTGAATCAAGAGCTCAATTACAGCTACTATTGGGCAAGTTACTTATGATGAGCCATAATCTGCCAGCAGACAGCTCTGTGTAAATTGCCTTCTAGGTAGCTGATGAAGTGAATCAGTGCCATGTGTGGGAAGTTGGACATTGACTAATCTCATCCATTTTTGAATACTATTTATGAAAGACCTAATCTAACGTATGCAGGCTACAAATTTGTATGACATTATGCTTGTGCGTAAAATTCTTTCCTGCAAGTTAAAGGGTCAAGAGAGATTATTTTGGGATTTGAGAAGCAAGACCTAATTGTGTTCCAGGGTAGTAACTAAATTGAAATTGTATTCTGTGTGGTAATGAGGTGTGACAGTGGTGACCGAGCATTAGATTGAAGGTGCAGTGTTCCTGAGTGGGTCTGCAGATGGGAGATCTGTGTGGGTGATGAATTGGATTGGCTGCTGGTGTATCTCCCAGTTTTGGACACTTGCTAGAGCCCAGATGTAAAATGATATTAAATCATGTCTGGTCTGCAAAGGTTATACCAACAGTAATGCTGGTTGTGAATAGTAACCTGACTGTCGAGCATCTCTCTGCTTGAAGACTTTACAGTGGTTCTAGCTGTGAACCTAGAATGCAAGAAATGTAGGAGTAAGCTTATCGTTGCACTGTATTGACAGCTGTGAGGGAGCAGGCAGTCCTGTTAGGGGTGCACTACCCTGATGCAAGTGCAGATGTATAGGCTGACTTAATAGGCCATTAATGAAGGATCATGAGGTATCAAAATAACATGAAGCTGAGGCCCCACCTGCCCAAGGATCTAAAAGGTTGCTTGCTGTTTGGAAGAAAAGTAAGGGATTGATCCCTGGCCAAATATGTATCTTTCAACCATAATCATTGGTTGTTATTAGAGAGATCTTGCAGTGCATAAATTGCTCATACATTTCCAAAACTGCAATAATAGGGGTATGTAATGGACTTATTTGGCTTTAAAACACTTTGGGATGCCCTAAGCTTGTGAAATGTGCCATATAAATGCAAGTCTGTCTAACTTAGTTTAAGTTGTTTGCATGGACCAGGAGGCAATGAACTCGTACCACAGAAGGAGTTGAATATATGTTTGAAACCAAAGCTAAGGTGCAGTTTAAAGAATTTAGTTTTTGCCTTTTGGGTATGGATGTGCCATTCAGGTGGGTATCAAAGATCCCATGGCACTGCACAAAGGGTTTAGAGCTGTCTCTACTGGTCAACCTTTCTCCCTCAATCAATATTGTCAAACCCCAAAAGCTGCTCCTTCTTCACACTTGCTGACTGTAAAACCTTGTGGTCCCTATAGTAGCTGCTGAGCTTATTTGAAAGCTCATTTCAAAACTGAGCACTATAAACATTGTAGAATCCACATTTCAAAACTGAGCACTATAAACATTGTAGAATCCTGTATAATTATTCGCAAATCCTAGATTCTCCATGAGCATTATGGGTCAATAAAATAGTGCTTCACAGGAATCATGAGCAGAGATATTTGTCATTTCCCTGAAGGACATGAGAGAACTAGTTGGGGTTGTATGACAGATCACCAGCTTTAGTCAGTCAATTGCTTGCACACCCCACCCATTTCCTTCTACTCCCAACATCCAAGCAAACATAACCTCTCTCTTCCTCTGACCCATTGCTGGCCTTGGTTACGACAGCTAAATTTTACCCCTTGCTACAGGCATGGGAAGGACGGTTCTATTTTTCTACTGAGGCATCCAGATTTACCATTTTGTATAGTTTAACTGTATCCTGCTCTAATTGTGGACAGGCAAGAAATCTCTCCAGTTTTAAATTGTCACATCAAAACCATACTTTCCCACCACTGCTTATTCTGAATGAATCCTGCAGTGTGCACTACTGAAATCTGAGCTAACCTTCGATTTCTGCATCCCATCCATCATCCATTAGGGCGGCACGGTAGCGTAGTGGCTAGCACGATGCTATTGCAGCGCCAGCGACCCGGGTTCAATTCTCGCCGCTGTCTGTAAGGAATTTGTATGTTCTCCCGTGTCTGCGTGGGTTTCCTCCGGGTGCTCCAGTTTCCTCCCACATT
>JARFYF010000060.1:17209926-17221476 GCA_030265395.1 Rhina ancylostomus | reverse complement strand
TGCTGTTACTAATAAACCCCAGGACATCTGAACATGCACTTTCCACTGTGAATACCAAATTACAGTGAAACTAGTGCAGAGTTGATCAAGCGCCCCATGATCTTTCCTCTCTCACATTCCCAGCTGCTTTATCACCACAGTGCTTTTGGGCTTTCAGTGCAATCTCTTCCAGTCAGTAAAACTTTCCACTCATCGAAGCGGTGGAGTGACTGCATATTCCCCCCTGCTCTCATTTATTAGTCAGGATGGCACAGTGTTAGTCTGAATTCCCCTGTTCCCTCTCCAGATGGTACAAAGTTGTATACATCAGACTGTCCTTAGCCATATTTCCCAACCAAAACAGTCCCAAACCTAACCAGAGCTCTTGATGCTGGTAGCCAGCAGTTTGATTCCACTTGCTGTTGATGAGATTTGACAAAGCCCCTCGCTCCCAGAGCCTCCAACCACCAGGAGTGCGGTTTGAGTTTAGTGAGAGAAATGGACTTTGATTTTAAAAGTATAGCTACATTTCCAGAGGCACTGGAAACTTTTAGAATGGGTATACTAAAAGCCATCCATCAAAACTGTAAACCAGCCACAGTTACAGACCAGGCATGCTACGCCACCTACCCCACGCCAAAGTTTCCCAAAACTGGAATTGGTTTACTATTGTCACATGTACTGAGATACAGTGAAAAGCTTTTGTTTCGTGACATCCAGACAGATCATTCCATACATAGGTGTGTCAAGGTAGTAAAAGAAAAAACAGTCTGTGTCAGTAAAGAGAATCTTAATAATGTTGAACATTCCCATCAAATTACCCCTAAGTTTCTCTCTTCTAACAAAAAAGGACCCAATTTTCCATGTCTTCCTTTTCATTTGTATTTCCTCCCATATTCCAAAGGAACTGTGCTTTACCCTCTCAATTGCCCATGTGTGGAACCCAGAAGTGCAGAATACACCAAGGGTAATGTCACTAAGCTCTCTAATTTTTTTAAAATTTGTTCATTTGTGGACATTTCAGTTAGGTCCAGGGAGAAGTGACATTCTGTGGAACTGGTCCACAAGGAGGCTGATTTCAGGAGGTAGATTAGGGCTGGATACAGAGTAATGTTGAAAGTATGACAGACAGACCCCTGTCTAAGGACAAAATGCAGTGAAGGATTCTGATGGAAATGCTGAAGGTTTTGCAGAGAAGAGACTCAATACTGGTGCAAAAGTCTAGCAGAGCAATGCCTGTACAACACAGTATGTCAAAATATTGTGTTAACATGTTGCTGAAGGCAATGGGATATTACATCTCCAGCTCCTGTTGATGCATTGGTTAACTCTGCTGGATCCTGCACTACTGAGCCATGCTTAATGGAGTTGTGCTTTTTCAATTATATTCTAAAATCACATTAGACATAGTTTAAAGGAGACACACTGGGCATTGTTAATGGAGGCTTTACAAAGACAGCAATCCCTTAGTTATACTCAAGTGCTTTGGACTCTCTGTAACCATCCAGCACAGCCTGTGAGCAACTGAAGTACTGCAGTTCCATTAGGAAGTATCCATTAAAGTTGTTGTACAATGAATGCTAACCTTACTATTCCTGAACTTAATCAGGGTAATTGTCCAAAACTCTTCCATAGCATGTATTAGGAATTTAGGCTCACTGCGCAGGGGTGCAACCACTTTAATTGGTGACTAGTATATCATGCTGCGCATGGACCCAAATTTCTGATATTCTCCCCTCTCACTGACACTATTTTTCACCAACATTTTGTAAGCTACCAGAGAGATTTGCCAGGCCCTTATAGCTTGCTATACCTAACTCCCATAGCATGCACTTTTCAACGTGTCCAGGAGTATGATCTTATTCACAATTAATTCTTCTCAAGTTATTATACACTGCTAATTCCTCTAAAGCTAGACCATAGAGCAAGTTCCTCTTAAATTAATGTACACTTATTTTTTCCTCTTAAACTAATATGCATAGTAAATTTCTCTTACTGTGCACAATTAATTCCTTTCACATTGTAATAAATATGATTAATTCTTCTCAAACTAGTATCCCAGATCAATTCTTTTAAACTAATGAATGCAATTAATTCCTTTCACACTGATGCGCACTATTAACTTCTCTCACACTGTATTGTACACAATTAATTCCTCTCACATTGTAATATCCACAATTCATTCTCTTAGACTAATATACACAATTAATCCTTCCACACTGATGCCCAGGAGTAATTTCTTTTACATTGAAATGCACACAATTAATTCTTCTTGCACTGTAACGACCCAGTTATTTCTTCTCGTGCAGCATTGTGCAGGATTAATTGTATATATCACCTTGCTGCTGTAAAAACCTCTCAGCGTGGGCTTTATTACATTATGTTTGGTCTTATGTTGTGGTCTACACTGGGTTGGCTGGCTGATTGTTGAAAGTGGTATTATTATTTTAAGTCTTGTAGAAAGTAATGAAATAAAACAGGAAATACTGGAAACACTCGGCTAGCGAAGCATCATCTGTGGAAAGTGAAACAGAGTTAATGTTTTAGGGCAAAGATTTTCAGTTTTTGTTTAAGATTTCTACCATCTGATTTTTATTTGATTTCTACTTCCTGTAACAATTAACTTGCTGTTCCCTCCCACTTAAAATCAGCTCTCCACATACAGCACGCGCACTGTTGCAGCAACTTATTATCACTGACTTGCATCAAGCTTTTGCACTAACTTAGCGGCATGGTTTGTTCAAATCAGTCACCTCCTTGATTAGATCCTTACTGTCTGGATGAGAGATGGTGGTGTAATGGTCATGTTACTGGGTAAGGAATTTGAAGAAAGTAAGTTCATATTCCACCATTTTTTAACAGTAAAAATGGCCATGGAGATGTTGGATTGTTGTTAAAATAAGCCAAATTGATTTGTTTCTGTCCTTTGGAAGAGGAAAACCTGTTGCCTGTGCAGGGCAAACTTTAATCTGTCCTCAGTCCCAACGAATGGGATTGACTCTGAGGGAAGTTGAGTGCCACCACTACTTTCTCAGGACAACCAGGGATAGACCTTCTCAGTGATATCACATTTCCAAGAGTGATATCACACATGCAATCAGCTGCCATCTGCCAGGCTTGTTTTGGAGTTGGTGCCATTTTCTGGGGAGCTGTGTGTGGTGAGTGGAAGATGGTAATGTCTTGCAAAGCACAGCCTGAGGGCAGAAATAATGCCTGCTGGATCAGTCAGCAGGTCAGTCAGGGTCTGTGGGTTTGGACAAGGAGGGAGAAAAAGAGAGAGGAAGAAGAGACACAAGAGACTGCAGATGCTGGAATCTGGAGCAACAAACAATCTGCTGGAGGAACTCAGTGGGTTGAGCAACATCTGTGGGGGGGAAGGAATTATCAAGAAAGGAGAGGAACAAATTGTTTTTGTCTTACACATCCAACAATGGGTTTGCAGTTGAAGCACCTGGTTTATTCTTCACACGGAGCCTGACTGGCCTGCTGATTGTTTTCCACACCTTCGACTTGAAGCAGCAGCTGTGGGAGTTTCATAATCCGCTATTCTTTAGCTGACATCCAACTAATCCCCATCTGCCTGTTCTGGTGGCTGTGGGCGGACTCCCCTTCCTCAACCATGAGAGCCGTACAGAGATTTCACTGGTTATTTATTTCCACAATGTTAGTCAATCTTGTTGACACAAATGCCTGATGTTCGTGTCCATACAGTTTTCTTTGGGCTAATCCATTAGGTGTGAAATACCTTGTGACGTTTCAATTAATGTAAATATTTCTTGCTAAAATAGCCGTCAAACAGCTGTAACATCCTTCATGTTCTCTCTGCCGTCATCTTAAAGGAAAATCGTTCTTAGGTTGCGGGCTTCATTGGCAAGGCTATCATTTGTCGCCATTGGGTCACTCTTGAGAAGGGGAAAGTGGGGCTTGAGCAACTGCAGTGAAGGTGCTCCCATAATGCCGACGAAGATGGGAGAAATGGAAAAGAAAGAGGTGATTTAACCCCTCAAGAAAGTTCTGCCATTCATTGAGATAATATCTGAGGAAGTCCAGATACCCAACTTTAGCCTGAATCGCTTCATAGCTTAAACTAAAATCTATGGAAATAACTTCCAAACATCCACCATCTTTTGCTGGTAGAGCTGTTACCTACATTTACTCCTGAAAGGTCTGCCTCTTTAGGCCATGCCCTTAACTCCACCATCAATGGTAATTACTTTTTTGTATCCGATCATTTCCTTAATATCTCGAATCTCCCACAAGTGTCTGAATTTCAGAGAACATAATCAATGTTCCTGGAATCTCACTTTGTAACTTGAGGCTTGGAGTCTAGGCATCGCTCTGGTAAATCTACGCTGCACTTCCTCTAAGACCAACATAAACTGCCTAAGATGTAGCTTCCCAGAACAGCTCACACTTCCCTGGATCTGATTTATCTGTAGCCTTGAATAGCCACAGGATAATCTTTGGTACCTTTACTCTCGTTCTGTAGATATAAAGGCCAACATTACATTAGCCTACTGCTTCTTTCTATACTTGTCAATGACATTTTATTTTATCAAAGAGCTCCAGGGTTTTAACCCAGTGAATTTGGGTCTTTTTAGGAGACCTTTTCTATATCTAGCCAAACCTATGGTGTGACCAAACCTTTGGGCACCTGTGTCAGCATCTTGACACATCTCTGCTCCTGAAAATGCCCCGGGGTGTTCCACTACTCCAGCGTTGCTTCATAAAACCTCCTTATCCTGTGCTGAAACAGAGTATGATTCTGCCACAGTGGAAAAGATTTACCCTTTTATATAAAGCAGATGAAAGTGTGTTTGCAATGCTGGCGATAGCATCATCACTTGACAAGCACTGCAGTTTCAAGGTCCATTTCCTGAAGCTTTCACTGAAACTTAGCCAGCAAGATAAGACGCAGGGTTGATTTTAGATGTTTACATCCAAGAAAATCAATCGAGCAAAGAGCAAGCAGCCCCATTTAGTGCACAGGATCCAAGTGGCATTTAATCAATTTGAAAACTGCAATTTGAAAATTACCAAAGGTCCATATATGTCAACAGTCAAATATAGAAAAATTGATGTGGGTCAAATTGGATGCTATCTCATTGTCTTCACAGCCTAATACAAACCCACAGTCAGAGACGTACTTACAGACACATTATCACAGTCAGATACAAAATCCCAATTGAAATGCATACTCATTATTAGATTCATATGGTCAGACGTACATTCACAGTCAGATACATATACTCAGATGTATACCCTCTGTCGGATACAAATTCACTGTCAGCTTCACACTGACAGTCAGATGCATACACGGTTAAATACATATAGTCATTTGTGTGTTTAGTTAGATACAACTCTCGGTCAGATACAAACTTATAGTTAGATACATTCTGTTAAATTCATATTCACAGTGCAAAGCATCACCCTGATTTAGATGTATACTCAGAGTTGGACAGAACATCAGACACAGTCATAGTCAGATACTTAACTCAGCTGCTTATACGTGGTTGGATACATATGTACAGATATTCATTCCACAGAAGGAATATATGTACAGTTTATAAAGGCTATGCAGAGAGTTGAAAAGCATGGTTATATGGGATCTTACTTACATGGTATGCATGAGTTTAAAAAAAATAATTTGTTAAAGTTCCAGACACTATCAAAGATGATTATGGCTTATGCTATTAGGTAATGCTGATAATACAGAGAGAGATGTTTGGATGGCAAGAAAGAAAAGGAAGTTTCTCTGACAAAGGAGGTGTTTTATGAATTTCTCTTGAGGCCGTTATGGTTGCCTCTTTATACAACGTGTACAGAGATGAGCAATGTGAAAGGGTCTGCAGAGCAGCGGGAATGTGCAAGTTGAGCAAGAAACTGCTGGCTCAGACTCAGTGGGCTGAAGGGTGTGTTTCTGTGCTGTGATGTTCATTCAGTAATCCTATTCTGATGCATGTATACTTCACACACCTATTCACACAATCACGTCCATAAACACACACTCGCACACATCTACCATTTAATCTCAAGCATTTGCACACATGTACAAACACAAATGTGCATATGCAAATATCACACACACAAACTTTGTTACATCTACATACAAAAATCTGTATGCACACATTTTTGAACAATCCAACAAAAGTACTCATGTAATTATATGTACATTCACGTGTAGTTCCACACACACACTTTTAGTCGCACTTGTGCATTGCCACCCAACTACAAAATAACATGTAGACATACACACTCAAATATGTGCATACCTACATGGACAACTACATATACACACTGTCACACAATGTCACACTCACACACCCAATCTTATACCCTCAGTCACACACATGCACAATTTCATACATTCTCACAATCTCTCACACTCAGACTGTCTCCACGACTGGTCTGGATCGATTGGTAGGCACGGGATGCTGACAGTTCACACAACCTCTATGTATGTCACATCCTCATGACACATGCCAAGAGAGACGATATTCCTCAGCACTGGAAGCCATTTAGATGAGGTCAGCTTTAAGGTGTGAGTGACCATCCACATGGCTGGGTTCCTCTTGTGTCAATAGGTTTTACATGGCAGATCGCCATACAAACTGGAATGCAGTACTCATCAGTAACAGATGCCCCTGCCTCAGAATGCCTGCAGTTTTGTGGACCATGTTAGCCCATATTTTGCTCTTGCTGCAGCCTTCTTCAGTTGATCATGGAAGGTTGGTGACCTGTGAAAGGTCACTGCATTGTAAGTTGATGCTGGGTTGTGGTGGACTCTCTGTCCACAGAAGGCAAGGTCAAGTCTTCTGGTTGTCAAGTGCTTTGGGAGGCGAATGCAGTGACTGTGGCTTTTGGTCACAGCCTCCACTCTGCAGTTAGGACCCTGAAAATTTTTGCCCTTTTTTGTAAGTAAAGCATCATCAATAAAAGCAAATGTCCTCAATGCTGTGGCAGTCAGGTTTCTTATTTAGAAGCTGAAAGAGAGTTGGAACAATTCAGCCCAATCTCCAACACCCAGATGTAAACAACATAAATGAAAAACATAATGATGCTGGAGGAACTCAGCAGGGCAGGCAGTATCCATGGAGAAAAGCATGTGGTCAATGTTTTGGGCCAGGACCCTTCTTCAGGACTGAATGTTGGCTGCCTGCTTTATTCCACGGATGCTGCCTGCCCTGCTGAGTTCCTCCAGCATCATCGTGTTTTTCATTTAGATTCTAGCATCTGCAGTCCTTTGTTTCTCCTGTAAACAACGTATCAGTTTGATTTTTATAAAAAGCCTTTCAGACACACTTATGATCCAGAGGCAGGTGCTGGGCACAGTTTTGAAGTGTTAGGACTGCAGACAATGCTTGACTGCTTCAGGAAGACCTTGATGTGTTGTGAGTCTGGGCTCACGGCTGGCAATTAATATTTTATTTAAACAGGTGCAGTGTTATTCAAGTGGACAAGGTGAATGCTAACATTTGTACATTCGTCAGGGAAAAGTATTAAAGAAGGTGGGGAAAGAAAGACCTGGGTGTACTAGTGTATCATTTAAGATTCAGGACTGATTGCTGCAGAGCGACTAATTTGTTGGATGCATTCATAAGACAACCAATTACAAAGCAAGTTATGGTATTTGCCCTTCTACACAAGCTTAGTCAGGTCTCACTTGCTGAACAGTTTTGGTCTTCCTTCATATGAGTATCCTGCAGCTTCATACAAGGAGCAAAGGAGGACCACTTAAACTATTTCCCAGTAAAAGGCATCCAAATTATCAAGATCAAAAGCTCAGATTGTACACTTTAGAGACGGAGAGAGAGAAGCAGAGAGACAGGGAGTTAGAGAAGCATAGAGGTGATCTGGTTGAGCTTTGGAGGAACTAGATGGTGGTTCTGTTAACAGTTTGGTAGTTTAGGGAGGGCAAAGTTCACAATTAAGATGGAGTAAGGCCAGGTCTAGATTATATGTGAGGAGGTTCCTGTGAGAGGTGGACCTCTGGATCAGACTGTTGGCTAACACAGTGAGTACTGTTTCATTGAATTCATTCAAACAAGACTGGGATATATTCCTGGTCAGGATGAGCATCTTCTACTACAAAAATTAGGTACAGAGGGAAATTCAGTTGTCTGGAATAGTTTCAATTGCATTGATGGGGAAAGGAGTTTCCCAGCTCTCTCCCCTAAATTAGCCTGGGTTTTATCTGCTTTCTTGCTCCTCCCAGAAGATCACAAGGCTTTGCCTTTCCTCCTTTATTTATTCACAGGATGTGACTATTTATTGCCCTGGCTCTTAAGAAGATGGCAATGAGCCTCCTTTTCGAATTACTGTTCATGAGCTGGTGATCCTCTCAGTGTTTTTGGATAAAGAGATCCAGGATTTTGTTCAAATAACAAATTGTAGGAGGATCTCAGCAGGGTCTCGAACTGAAACATTGACCATCCCTTTGCCTCTACAGATACTGCCTGACCCACTGAGTTCCTCCAGCTAGCTTATTCTGTTGACATTCCAATGTAGCTTCTGCCTTTGTCTTTCTAAGTAGTAGAGATATTGGGTTTAGGAGGTGCTATTCAAGAAACCTTGGTGAATTGCATCTTGTAGATGCTTTTTGAAGATCAATACTTCAATCCCAGCAGCAAACTTGTGGTCTACCAAGCAACAAAGATCTCTGCCCGCCTTTTTGCTTCTGAGACCTGGACTACCCTACAGCAGGGACCTCAAGGCACGGGAGAGTTATCACCAATATTCTCTCTACATTTCCACAGGATGGTTGAGTGAACAAACATCTATGTCCTCTCCTAGGCCAACTTTCCCTAATTTCTCTCAGTCAGTTCTATTGGGCAGGCCATGTTATTCACATGCCTGACACCACCCTGCTGAAACACTCTAGCCTAAGCTCTGTAATAAGATAAATTGCTAAGTGGACACAGGAAAAGATTCAAGGATGTTCTCAAAACATCCTTAAAAAGGTGCAACATCCCCATCTGAGGAATCCCTTATCGGTGACCGCTCAAAGTAGAGGAGAAGCATTTGAGATGGAATTGAGAACCATATGCTGAGAGTACAGATAAGCTCTGCGTAAACAGCAGAAGGAGTGCTCCATCTTGCCACCCTCCCTATCTATGGAAGAGCTCGCAGTTTCTGCATTGGTCTTATCAGTCATCTCTTAAACCACAGAGTTGGAATGGAAGCAAGTCCCTCCAGCGATATTTTTTTTTGATCAAAATTCTGGATCTCTTTATCCAAAATGCTGTGAGAGTATCATTAGCATGTAACAGTAATTCAAAAAGGAGGTTCATTGCCACCTTTGGAGCAAGGGCAATAAATGGTCACATCCTGTGAACAAATACATGAGGAAAGGTGAAGCCATGTAATCTTCTGAGAGGGGCAAGCAAGCTGGAAAAAAATCCAGGCCAGTTTAGAGGAGGGTTCTGGGAATCTCCTTTCCCCAAGAGACTGCCTAAGAAGAAGTAGGTAATGGTTTAATAAGAAATGTTGGATACATTAGTATTGAAAGAATTATTGGGAAATTCTGGATTAACCTAAATGTTGCAGAAATACTTGCCACAAAATTGCTCAGTTGGCCTGTTTGATTTTCTCTTTCATAAAGCACTCATTTACGATAGGGGTTGTAGTTCAGGAGAAAGACGTAACCCTGATGATTCTCACTCAAAATAACTAGTTTTGCTTCTACTTGAATGGACACAGAATCTTTTCTGCCTGACATCATGCAGTTTCACCTACAGGATGTTGAAAGTAGGGGCCCTGTTGAAATTTGCCAGGTTGATAAAATATGTTACCTAATACCTAATAGTTAATTTGAGATTACCTAATTTGAATGGAATTAATCTGAAGAGGGAATGCCTTCTGTGCTTTATTTAATTTGCTTAATTCCAACTGTAGAATAATTCAATATTTCTGTCTGTTTTATGTACTTAGAAATCATGGTTGGTTCTGCCTGGAGTATGGCTGTTTTGAAGCATAGCACAGCCATGAATCGATAGTGAATCATGCTTTGAATGGATACTTGAATTTTCAATGCCATTTGCTTCAATTTAAGAATCAGAATCAGGTTTATTATCACTGAAATTTGTATGAAGTGAAATTTGTTCTGCAGCATCAGTACAGTGCAAAGACATAGCAATTGGTATAAATTACTAAATAAATAAATAAATAAATAGTGCAAGATAAAAGGAATAATGAGTTCATGGGTTCAAAAGCTTGTTCTTTTGACTGGCAGTATATAGCATCTACAGCGTGGGAGAAGGTCTGGGGGGGAGCAGGTTTGAAAATTAAAAACTAGATTTCAAACTATTGTTGATTCTAATTCAATTGGGATAAATAATTGAAAGTGGATAAGTGGCTGTTCAGAAGCTGACAAGATAGCCTGCTGGTTACCAATGTCAAAGCCAACTTATGGAGAATCATTACATGATCAAGGTACCCAGGGTTCCCTCTGCCAAATTGTCTCTGGGCCTCTGTAAAAGAGGAAAGGTGAGGGGTCCGTTTCAAAAGTGATTGAGCCTTCTGACATGACTGCAAAAGCCTTTATGAACTTTGCCATCCTTGAGATGTAAAAGCATCGGTGGAGTTTACCACCATCATCACTTGGACAAATAACCCTCTTAATTCCCATCCATCAACTTAAATTTTCAATCCTTCCACCAGTAATGTAGCACTTCACAAACCCACAACTTCTGCCACCTATAAGAACAACATGTCAGGTTACTCTGGAAATCACACACCATCCTGACTTTAAAGTGTATTGGCCATGGTTGCTGGATCCTAATACTTGAGAGTCCATTGCCAGAACTGCAGCGGCTCAAGGGTAACTAGGGATGGGCGATAAATGCCAGTCTTACTGGCAATGCCCACAACTCACAAATGAATGAAAAGGGTCGCCACAGTGTCATGAGCCAATCGCTGATTTCAATCTTTGCCAAAAGGTTAAAGAAAATTGCTTCTGCAGAGCAAACATTAGGGAGCCAACAATAGCATTAACTTCAGTCAGAACTTAACTAAATATAAAGGGCTAGGTCTAATTAAGTCAGGAACTGCAGTGCAGAAGAGACTCCATTTCCCTTTTTGCAGACTTGCTAACATGCCCATGTTCAGCTGTAATTTTATTCGCAGCCCCTCTGGGTCCACACTCAACATCATTGGTTCTTTAACGATCAATAATTTTTATCCCCCAGCAACAAGCTCTGAACCTCTGTGATATCGCATGTGTGATCTCTCCCCACTCCACTGGTCCATTAGGCTCATTGGTTCCAGGAGAGTTCAAATTGTTATCAGCCTCAACAGGCTGTGCTAAGAAAATTATAATTAAAGCACTCAACAAATTGAATCCCAAACAATATCTTTATCAGTAAACAGCAGCTTTTTATAAGGCAGTCAATTGTTATGGAAATGTGATTATTCTTCTACCAACTCTTTAAAATACTGACGAAAGAAAGCAGAAACGAAAGGGAGTGTGAAAGAGATGGAGGTGTTGAAAATGGGAGTCTTTACCTCTCGCTGTCTTGGTGAAGCAGCCAGCATAATCAAAGACCCCACCCACCCGGGACATTCTCTCTTCTC
>JARFYF010000060.1:17086962-17098452 GCA_030265395.1 Rhina ancylostomus | reverse complement strand
AGAGCCTTTCCACCACCTTCAAGGCACAGTTTAGGAATGTGATGGAATATTCACCATTTACGTGAATAAGTGTGGTTCCAACAACTCAACAGCCCAGTGATTGGTATCTCATTCACCATCTTAAATATTCATCCCCTCCAACTGTAGTGCACAGACATTGCGGTGTGTACCAATTACAAAATGTACTACAATACTGGCAAAGGCTACTTGAACAACACCTCCCAAACCCATAACCTCAACCAACAAGAACAGCAGTTGCATGGGAACACCACCACCTACAGGTTCCCTTACAAATCACACACCATCCTGACTTGAAAATATATTCCCGGGCCGTCATTGTCACTGGGTCTAAGTCCTGGAACTCCTTCTCCATAGCACTATGGAAATACCTTCATAGGACTTCAGCGGTTCAAGAAGGTGGCTCATCACTACCTGCTCAAGGGTAATTGGGAATGGACAATAAACGCTGGCCTTAACAGTGATGCCCAGATCCCAAAAAATGAATAAAAAAAGCAGGACATTAAACACCCAAGTCAATAGTAACGGAGATAAATATAGGTAAGCAGAGTGCTGATAAACATCTACCCAACCGCAAATAAACTTCTCTGATATTTTGAGCTCCCCTCTGAACTGGTGTGATCCTGTGATTGGAAAGCCGGTTGATATTGGGACTTTGGTGTCCAGTGGAGTTATACTCAGGCAGGTGATGCTGCCTCTGGTCCAACCAAAATCCGTTCATAGCAAAAAAAAACTGCTAGAGGAACCCAGTAGGTCAAGCAGCATCTGTGGAGGGAAACAGACAGTCCAGATGAAGGGGCTGGACCCAAAATGCAGAATGTCCATTTCCCTCCAGCATTTTGTTTGTGATTCCAGATTCCAGCATCTGCAGTCTCCTGTCTCCCCACAATTCATAGATTTGCAAAAGACAGTTGCTATGGATTTCCTGATCACTGTAATACCCTGCAGAATCTTATGCAATTCTAAAGCCTAAATTAATGCCTGTCTTACAATGCGGGTATCCATTCATCGGTACCCTGTTGAAGCTTCCCAGTAATAATCATTAAATTCTGTGTGTCTTTATTTAATTGAGTGCCTTTAGGAAAGTCTATGTCCCAATGATTTCCAGCCTGCTCATCTTTCAATGACTTGAATGGCTAGACAGTCAGAATTAATGCAGGCCGCTCCAATTCCTTACACTTTCCACAAACAGCTTAGAGAGGACTATTTGTAACTTTTTACTGGTACAGTTTCAAATAAAAGCTGACTTATTAGAAGTTAAGACTCAATTTCATGCTCCTTGCTCTTGATAAATCACTGATGTTGTTACTTGTGTTTCTATTGGCTCTGGGCAGCTAGTAATCTGAGAGGAATCAGATTTACCATCACCCTGATATATCGCCCTTCCGACAGGGAGCTGGGATAGGATTGCTTCCTTGGTCCTGGGGCTGTGTGTGAGACACTATCTGTTTGACGAGGAGAACAACTACTAACTAAACTTCACAAAGTTTCACAGAGTCAAGTCTTCAACTGAGAATCTGTCTCTTTCTGATGATGAATTGGAAAATTTATGAAATAATTGAGTCAGGGAAGTGGTTGTTCCTTCTGGAAGCACAGTACAGACTCCAAGATATCTAATAGCAGTCAATATTGAGCAGAATGTTATTCAATGTTACAAAACATTGGTTAGATCACACTTATTGTGTACATTTCTGGTTGCCACACTACAGGAGAGATGTAGTAGCGATAGAGAGAGTGCAGAAGAGATTCAGTAGGATGGTGCCTGGAATGGAGGGCTGTAGTTAGAAGGAGAGATTAGATACGCTGGGTTTATTCTCACTGGAACAAAGGAGGCTGAGGGGTGACCTTATGGAGGTTTATAAAACTATGAGGGGCATAGAGAGGATGGATAGACCTTTTTCCCAGGACAGGGGGCCGAGAACTGCAGAGCACAGTTTTAAGGTAAGGGGGAGAAACTTAAAGGAGATCTGAGGAACAAATTTTTCCACACACGGGGTGGTGGTTATCTTGAACGAGCTACCAGAGGAGGTGGTGGAGGCTGATACAATTACAGTTTTGAAAAGGCATTTGGACAGTTACCTGGATAGAAAAGGCACAGATGGATACAGGCCTAATGGAGACAAATTGGATTAGAATAGATAGGCATCATGGTTGGCGTGGACAAAGGGGCCTCTTTTTGTGTTGTGTGATTCTATGATTCAATAGCTAGGCATCAATAGCAATGACTGGACATCGGTATCCTCATTGACATTACTTGAGGCTTCTCGAACAGAATGACTTCTCATATTCTCATACTTTTTAAAATGTCATTGAAGGATGCCATTCAGCCCGTTGAGTCCATGCCAGCTGTCAGAAAATCCCATCATAACGCACTGATCTTCCTGCAACCCATTCTGTCTCTCATACCCATAAACTCCCTCTGATGCTCCTGCCACCCACCTACACTAGAGGCAATTTATCCACCAGTGTGTCTTTGGAAAGTGGGAGAGAAGTGGAGCATTCGGGCAAAACCCCCACATCACAGGGAGAACATGCAAACTTCACACAGACAGCACCGTAGGTCAGATTGAACCCAAGTCATTGAAGCTGTGAGGCAGAAGCTCAACAAGCTGTCCCACTGAATAGTCATCGTGAGTTAACCATGTCATAATTTCTGTCTCTTCCTCCAACTGACAATCTGCCCAGATGTCTGTGCTCTTATTAGTTCCAGCCTCTTGCTCATCCTTCATTTTCAACACACCACCATTGGCTGATGTGCCTTCATTTGCCTCAGCCTTAAGCTCTGGCATTTAGTCCAACCCCTTCTGTCTCCCTTTCCCTTTCTCACCTTAAAACCGTCTTAAAACTTCTCTTTCTGTCCAGGCTGCTGGCCGTTAGAATTCACATCTCCTTACACACCTCAGAGGTACATTTTATTTAATAATATTGTCCATGAAGTGCCTAGGACAATTTTATTACAGGGAAAGTAGTTTATAAATGCAAGTTAATGCTGTTGTAGTATTGGTAAACCCCATTGATGGATTGTTTGTTCCTGTGCAGTGTGAATCTGAAGAACCTGCCTCTCAACATGGATAAATCAATATGATGCTGGAGGAACTCAGCAGGCCACGCAGCCTTTTTTGTTCTCTCCTTACCTTTGACCTATCCCCTGGTGGATCTGCTCTCCCCTCCTCCTCCGTGCCTGTCTGTCACTATCTCTTACCTGCATCTACCTATCACCACCTTTTGCCCTCCCCACCTCCCCTCTTTTGTCCACCTATCACTGCTCTGCTTTTTCCCTCCTATCTATTGGGCTTCCCCTTTTCCTATCTTCACTCCTGAAGAAGGGTCCTGACCCAAAACGTTGACCGCCTGCTTTTCTCCATGGATTCTCCCTGGCCTGCTGAGTTCCTCCAGCATCATTGTGGTTTTCATCTAGATTCCAGCATCCAGCTTTGAGTACAAGCTTGAATGTATTTTTTCTGTCCACTAGTCTTCTCTTCCATTGACAGAGTTTGGAATATAGCTGTTTAAGAATTCTTGTTTCATGGGCTGCCCAACATAGCCAACTTGATATAATTAGAAACTCAATACTGATGATGTTGGTTTGCTTCTGCTTCCAATAAGTTTGGAGGTTTTTTTTGCTGAGTCAGCATTGGTAGTGATTTTTTTTGTTCCATTGCCTTGTGATATCTGCTGAAGGTAATCCAGGTCTCAAGCATATAAGAGGGCAAGGATAACTGCTGATCTTCTTTGCTAAGACAGGTCTTGATCTTTGAATATCCTTTCCCTCACTGCTTATTGTTTGTGCTGGTGCTTTGAAGGTGATGGTGAATTTCATTATTGATGTGTGCCTTTGCCAAAACATGGTTAATGAGTTATGCAAGGTGGTCTGACAATAACCTTGTGATTGGTGTGGTAAGGCTCATAGCCAGAACCAGGAACAGTACTGTGTTTGGATGTATGGCTGTGTGGTTTGGCATGCAGCAAGAACCCAGGGACCTTGGTGATTAGTTGTGGTGGAGTCGAGGACAAGATAGTCAGGTGTGTGGGAAGAACCAAATTTCTAGACTACAATATAATGGCAGATAATTCGACCTGGGTAGTCTACAGCTTGGCAGCATGAACATTGATTTCTCCCACTTCCAATAACTGCTCGCCTACCTAGCCCCCATCGTGTCTCTTTACCCTTCCTCACCCACTCCATCTGCCCATCACCTACACGCTCTTCCCATTGCTCCCCCTCCCCCACCATTCCCCTCTACCCTCCCCACTTCCTTCCCTCCCTCCCTCAATTCCATGTGCTACCTTCCTCTCCTATCATATTCCACCATCTTTGGCCTTTCACTTCTGCCTATCACCTCCCAGCTTCTGATGCTCTTCCCACTACCCCCCTGCATCTGCCTATCACACTCCTCACCTCGAGCCACCTATCACCTGCCAGCTCTTACTCCCCCACTTCTCCCTACTTTTTATACTGGCAGTCTCCCCTCTATCTTTCAGTCCTGACAAAAGGCCTTGACCTGAAATATTGACTGTCCATTGTCCTCCATAGATGCTGCCTGACCTGCTGAGTCCCTCCAGCTTTTTGTGTGTTGCTTCAGATTCCAGCATCTGCAGTCTTGTGTGTTTACAATGTAATGGTCATTTCCATGTTACAAAGGGACAGGAGACATCCTGGCTACATATCCACTAGATCTCTTGCTACCCATCTCTTCACTGTCTCGCCACCAGGACATTCCCCTTTTACCCTGGATTGTTATTTCAACCAAACTGTAATAGTCATCTGTTCTAACTTAATGAGGTCCTTGGATACAAAATTCTCAAAAGCTGAGAATTGTTTGATTAGGAAACGTAATAAATGAAATTCTATTAAACACATTGGGGGAGAAAAAGTATGTATTTTAACCCCAAACTGCTTTCTCAGGCATTATTGTAATTTGAAATTTGCTTATTAGTTTCAGGATGACATTCAATATTATTTTGTTTCCAATCAAACTTCAGAAGTTATTGGAAGAGATGTATATGGATAACTCAATCACCCTCAGTTACAGAGAAAATAAAAATGGTAAATCAAAAAATTTGCAAACAAGATTTGGATTCATTTAACTGGTGTGACATTTCCATTCCTTAGTTAGCTATTTCTGCTCTTTCCCCCTTTTTAATATATTGTTTAATTAACTTAATGATTGCTGGTTTAATTCCTGCCTTTATTTGTTGATCAGTTGTGTTGTGATTCATTGCTAATTTATGATGATGAAATTTGCATAAAACGTGAATGATTGACACATGTCTACATAGTTGATGTGGTGGAAATTAGATGTTTAGAGCAAGAAATATGAAGCCATATTGATCTTATTGCATTAGTCATGGCACTTGTCTGTATACCTATCCAATAACCCAGCTCTCAAAATGCCAATTAACAAATATGCAGGGTCTCTATCTGAATGTCAACCATCCCTTTACCTCACGAGATGTTGCCTGACCCACTGAGTTTCTCCAGAAGTCTTCTTTGCAACATACTAATACAAACGCTCTTGTCCTTGTAGGAGGTGTATACCTTCTAACTCCAAAGGTAGGTGAAACACATTGCAAGCTTGTAAATAGCTCAGAAATAAATGTCTTACCAAAGACCCACATGACAAAGAATATTTTAAATAAAAATAGCTACTGCAGACAACATAGTATCATAAAATAATGAGATTATATCTTTTATCACTATGGTACTAGAGGATGACCATCTAAAACTATGATGTTTGGAAATTTCTTCTTGTCAGGTAGTCAATCTCTGGAAGATCATTATAAATACTTAAGGTGGAGGCAGATAAAGATTGAGGTCTAGGGGGAACTGGCACAGAAGGGGAGTTGAAGCCACTGTAGACTTGCCATGATCACATTGAAAAGCAGGACAGACTCAAGGGGCTTGGTGGCCTGTTTCTACTCCCATTTTGTGTTCTTGAAAGATACATGGTGAAGTCTGAAAGTGATAGATTTTGGAATCATTTGCTAGAAGCGAGAGCCAATGGTCATGGGATCAGATTCTAATTAGATGCAAATACATTGAGATTGTGCAGCTGCGACCAGAAACTTCAGAATTAAATTTTCTTCCATAAGATGGAAGACCATTGATCTGCATGTAGGATGATGAAGCACATAAAACCACCTCAGTAGTCAGGCTTTGAGACAAGCAACTTACCAAATGAATGGAAGGAGTTTTTTTTCCTCTTGTCAATGGCTAATAAAAGGCAATATCAAAAATATAGATGTGTTGTATCTTAGAACATAACAACATAGTATTGGCCCTTTGGCCCATGATGTTGTGCTGATATTTTATTTGACAGATCTAACCATTCCCTCCCACAGGCATGAGAATGACAGAAAAATGGAGAGTAGTCTAAGAGTCTCAAGTGTCCCTAATGTATCTACCCCCACAACCTCTGCAGGCAGTGTGTTCCACACACTCACCACCCTCTGTGTAAAAAAAAAACACTAACTAACGTAGCTCTGACCTTTTCCATCCACCCCCACCCCACTTCCTCCAATCACCTTAAAATTATGCCCCCTTGTGCTAGCCATTTTTGCCCTGGGAAAAAGTCTCTGACTGTTCACTCAATCTATTGCCTCTTAACATCTTGTACAACCCTATCAAGTTACCTCTCATCCTCCTTTGCTGCAAAGAGAAAAGCCCCAGCTCGCTCAGCCTATCCTCATAAGACATGTTCTCCAATCCAGGCAGCATCCTGGTAAATCTCCTCTGCACCCTCTCAAGCTTCCACCTCCTTCCTGTAATGAGATGACCAGAACCAAACACAATACTCCAAGTCTGGTCTGACCGGAGTTCTATAGAGTGGCAACATTACTTCATGGCTCTTGAACACAATACCCCCGACTAATGAAGGCCCACCCACCATATGCCTTCTTAACAACCCTATTGACCTGTGTGACAACCCTGAGGGATCTATGAACATGGACCCCAAGATCTGTTCCTCCACACTGCTAAGAGTCCTACCATTAATGTTGTATTCTGCCTTCAAATTTGATCTTCCAAAGTGTATCACTTATCTGGGTTGAACTCCATCTGCCACTTCTCAGCCCAGCTCTGCATCCTATCAATGTCCTGCTGTAACCTACAGCAACCTGCTACACTATCCACAACACCATCAACCTTTGTGTCATCTACAAACTTGCTAACCCATCCCTCTACATCCTCATCTGCCATTTATAAAAAAAAATCACAAGAGCAGGGGTCCCAGAACACATCCCTGTGGAACACCACTGGGTGAGCCAATTCTGAATCTACACAGCCAAGTCTGCCTGGATTCCATGCATCCTGACTTTCTGAATGAACCTTCCATGAGGAATCTTATCAAACACCTCATTAAAATCCATGTACACCACATCCACTGCTCTACCTTCATCAATGTGCTTTGTCACAGTCTCAGAATTCAGACAGGCTCATGAGGCATGACCTGCCCCTCAAAACCATGCTGACTGTCTCTAATCAGCCTATGCTCCAAATGCTCCCCTCTCCCCTCTCCCCTCTCCCCTAATTTGCCCACCATTGAAGTAAGACTCACTGGCCTGTAATTCTCAGTTATTCCTACTCCTTTTCTTGAACAAAAGAACAACATTTGCCACCCTCCAATCATCTGGTACTACTCCTGTGGCTAGTGAGGACACAAAGATCATCGCCAAGGGCTCAGAAATCTCTTCCCTCACTTCCTGTAGTATATATCCTGTCCAGCCCCAGGGACTTATCATTCCTGATGTTTTTCAGAAGTTGCAGCACATCCTCCCTCTTAACATCGAGATGTTCCAGCTTCTCAGCCTGTTTTATGCTGTCGTCACAAAGGTCAAGATCTCTCTCACAGGTGAATGCTGACGCAAAGTATTAGTTAAGGATCTCCCCTACCTCCTCTGACTCTGGGCACATGTTTCCTCCTCCATCCCTAATCAGTCCTACTTTCACTCAAGTCATCCTCCTGTTCTTCACAAACAAGTAGAAGGCCTTGGGGTTTTCTTTAATCTGACTCGTCCAAGGCCTTCTCATGTCCCCTTCTCCCTCTCCTAAGTCCATTCTTAAGCTCCTTCCTGGCAACCTTGTATCTCTCTAGAGCCCTGTCTGATCCATGCTTCCTAAACCTTAAGCATGTTTCTCTCTCCCTTTTCACTAGATATTCCACATCTCTTGTCAACCATGGTTCCTTCACATCCTCTTCCTGCCTCATTGGGACAAACCTACCCAGAACCCCACGCAAGTGATCTCTAAACAACCTCCACATTTCCATTGTGCATTTTTCTGAGTATATCTGTTCCCAATTTATGCTCCCAAGTTCCTGCCTAATAGCATCATAATTCCCCCTCCCCCAATTAAGTACTTTCCCATAGCATCTGGTCCTATCCCTCTTCAAGGCTATAATAAAGGTCACTGTCCCCAAAATGCTCCCACTGAGTGATCTGAAACCTGATCAGGCTCATTCCCTAGTACAAGGTCCAGTATGGCCTTTGCTCTAGTTGGCCTGTCCATATACTGTGTCAGGAATCCTTTCTGGACATGCCTGACAAACTCTGCCCCATCTATCTCTTTTACACTAAGGAGATGCCAACCAATGTTAGGGAAGTTCAAGTTACCCAGGGCAACAACCCTGTTACTTTTGCACTTCTCCAAAATCTGCCTCCCGATCTTCTCCTCAGTGTCTTTGCTGCTATTGGGGGTGGGGGTGGGTGGGTCTGTAGAATATTTCCTCCAGGTATTTTGGTTTCTTCCCACATGCCAAAGACATGTAGGTTGACAGATTAATTAGCCACTGTGAACTGCTCCTGCTGTGTTGGTAAATGGTTGAACATTGGGGGAGTAGATGGGAATGTGGGGAAAATACAATGGGATTAATTTCAGATCAATCTAAGTGGGTACTTGATGGTCAGCATGGACTCAGTTGGCCAAATGGTTTGTTTCTGTGCTCAATGACTATACAATCATATGTTTTGTTCAAGAGGTTTGTTTCAAGAAGTGCATTAAAGGACAAAAGAGAGAAGCAAAGAGGTACAAATATTTAGTGAGGAATTAAATAAATCACCCAATGACTTAATTCCAGATTATTGTTTTTACATTCATTCTTGTCAGGAGATTGGGCATTCACCAAGCCACCTCAGATCTGTTCAGCAACATTTATATTGTTCTTTCAGCTAACTTTCCGATCAGAGGTGACAGTAGATTAATTTTGAGAAACCCACCAATGGTGATGCCAATAAAAGTCAGGGTGGTTGGACACTATTTTGTTGATGATGGTTATTGCCTGACAGTGGTGTACCAGTGATGTGTGCCACTGACATTTCTTACTTCTTACCGCCTTAAGCTTGAATATTGCCCAGGCCCTGCAGGTAGCATATACTGCCTCATTATTTGAGGAATAAATTTGAACGGTGAATGATCGTCAGCAAACAGCTCCACCTCTGACCTAATGATGCAGGGGGGGTTTATGATGAAGTAGCTGAAGATGTTTGGTGTGAGAAATTCAAGCAGCAATGTCCTGGGATTGCATGTCATGCGTCTTCACTGAATTCTTTTCTGCCATTTTTTTTCTGTTTTTGTTCCTTTTTTCTCCTTGAACCTTAGCAACAGATTGATATATCTCCTAAACTTATTCTAAAGATTGTAAGAAATACTTTCCTCCCACACAGAAGCATCATGATGCAGAGCCAAGTCCCTTTTAATTGTTTTTTTGACTATTTTCTATTCTCCACATGAAGGTTGGTCCCTGTACAATACCAAACCAGAAGTGACTACCTTGAATGATTTTGGAAATGAGCTGACACAGGAATCAGAAATGCAGTTAGCGTAATAGACTTCTGACCAGATTTGCACAAGGATAAAGCCATTTGAGACTAAATATTGCAAATGATCAAAACAGTGAAGCCAATTGGGAAAGCCGCAGAAAATCTCTAAGCATATGTTAATGTTATAAAAATTATCCTTTTTCCATATCTCAGTTCCCAGGATATAGATAGGCTCTAAATTGAATAATCCCCAAAAACAAGCTCAGGGAATATGATGTAGGATTAATTCATGCCATTCCACCCAATGCTGTCAGTCCACCAGTTTAAAACTGCCAGCTCATTTGCTTGATCACTGTGTGCAGCCAACAATAACCCTGCTGTTCAGTGGTTAACTACCTCAGCAGGGAACAAAATTCTGTGTGTGGCAAATATCACCTTATATGAGGCTGTCTTATTTAAAGCCAGCCAGCACCTCTAAAAGTGAGGCACACTGTGGCTACCGCACATGTTGGCAAACATTCTGGAGCTGGCTTGCATGTGTTCAGTTTTGGCACAAGGCAGCAGAGAATGGTTTCACAGTACTACACTGAAGAGCATTGTGCCTGACTTGAAGAGGAGCAGAGCTGTCAGTTAAATCCTACCCAACTGCACAAATAATCTCACATGCTGGTTAATGCGGCACCCAACTGCCACTCGCCTAGCAACAATCTCTATGAATGAAGACTTCCATCTTTCGTCTGCTTCATGGTTGAAATTTTAGCATTAGTGCAGGTGTCACACCCAGATATCAAACTGCAGTTATTCAACCATCACAGCCTGTGTGCAATATAAACACGAACATTTTCCACAGATTCTTGCAGGACAAGGAAGTGTATAATTGCAGAGTAGTGACTAACCAACAACAACACCCACTGTTACATGAACTCCTGAAGGAGACAAATCTTGCCATCATCAGAGTGGCAATTACTGTGCAATGGCAAGGCTGAAACTATAATTGATGACGTTGCTCCATATCAAATTCACACAAGCCATTTCCAAGCCACTCCAAGTCTTATAGGTCTGACCCTTAACAATAACTTAACCGGTTGCTCCACTTCAGGACCGAAGGTTTGCCTCCACGTATCTCGGAAATGTGGCAAGAGGGCTGGGCTGCAGGCGAGGCTGAAACAACATGGATATAAGACCCCCCTCCCCAGCATAATACTAGCTAATGTCCAGTCCATTGAGAACAAAGTTGATGAACTGAGGGCAAGACTGACCTACCAAAGAGAACTGAGGGACTGTTCTGTACTATGTCTCACTGAAACATGGCTCACTCCTGCCTCACTTGACTGTGCTATTCAACATGAGGGCTTCTCAATTAATTGAATGGACCATACAGCATCCTCAGGCAAAGTTAAAGGAGGAGGAGTCTGCTTCTTAATCAATAACTTGTGGTGCTCGGACTTGACTGTCCTGGTGAGCTCCTGCTCACCCAGCCTGGAATATCTAATGGTGAAGTGTCGACCATTCGATCTGCCAAGGGAGTTCACTTCAGCTATCCTGATGGCAGTCTACATCCCACCACAGTCGGACATGAAGCCTGAACTTAATGAGCTATACTCTGTGGTCAACAACCTTGAGACAGGATACCCTGAGGCCCTCTTCATTATTGCAGGTGACTTCAATCAGGCCAACCTCAAGAGTGTGTTACCAAAATACTACCAGCACATCTCC
>JARFYF010000060.1:17039298-17051694 GCA_030265395.1 Rhina ancylostomus | reverse complement strand
ATAAAGATGGATTAAGAGATAGTATACTTACATTGACTCTTAAAACAAACCAAATACTTAGCCATAAATATTGTGCCGAAGATGTATTTTGCAGGCACTCTTCACTTTATGAGACTCAATCCAGAAGCTGCATTAACAACCGAGATGCAGGGCAGATAATCTTAGAATAAAAATAGAAACTACTGCAAATATTCGGCAGGTCAAACATATTGGGAGATTAAAACATGTGAAGTTCAGGTTGAGAATC
The DNA here is from genome assembly GCA_030265395.1 of Rhina ancylostomus. Taxonomy (NCBI): domain Eukaryota; kingdom Metazoa; phylum Chordata; class Chondrichthyes; order Rhinopristiformes; family Rhinidae; genus Rhina; species Rhina ancylostomus. The sequence continues at coordinate 17,051,447 of JARFYF010000060.1, read as the reverse complement.
TTTTATCAGAAAAGGGCAATTGGCAATTGGATTTCACCCATTTTTGCTGCATTAAGCAGGGACTGTTTTTGCCATAGTGCTAAATTTAGAGTCAGTGAATAAAATGGCAAAATTGGGACACCCTTGCTTTAAAAATGGATGTGTGGTTTCCTTCCTTTAAGATACCTAACCAACAGGATGAATCAGGCAACTGTGCCTCACTCATGGGATGACTCATAGGAAGCAATCAATGCTATTGAGTGAAGTGCTTTCCTTGGAACCCATAACACTGGAGGCACAGATTGAAGATATCAACACACAGGTGCTTCTATCAGTGCTCAGGATTGTGGCAATGAGATTTTTAAATACGTTAAAATGACTGGGTGGAGGATTTATGATATCTAAAATCTATTTCCAAGCTGGGACATTTTAAAGCACACATGATGCACTGCTGTCAATGTTTCACTGAGAGTTAAAGTTAAAGATCATAGGCCATGAATGTTTGATCCAATTTGTGCCAGTTAATGCCTGATTGGTATTGTAAATATTGATGATGTCATCCCACAAGGGAAATACAATGGGGAACTGACACCCGCATTACAGAAGTGTCCAGTTCAATGTTCCGATTGACATTCAGTCAGCATGGAAATGGGGACAAACATTTCAAGACATGAGACTTAATGAGCGAGTGCAAAAGGGTCCAATTCAAGGCAGAGGTCAATGCACCCAGTGTCTCTTTTTCATTCCAAATGTCTTGAGCATTTATATTTATTTTTCCATTGGTGGGGTCCTGCACTGAATACATTAAAACACATTAAATAAACCACAACTGCACTATGGCATCAAACTGTTCTGTGAGAGCAGAGAACTTTCATTCTGTGCAGCTCTCCTCCCACTGGCCTCCATTTAGAAACATCAATATTGGATTGAGAATTGGATTATTACAACTCTGTACTGCAGGTAGTTGAAAAGCGAATAGATATCCTCTGCAGCACCACAGGCTGTCTGTGAACCTGTTTCAAAAGGGAGAGTAGAGTGCAAAGTCCAAAGAGTATGAGGTTCGAATTAGAGAATAGTTAACCACTGTGATGGAGAATTAGTTCCCAAACATTAACCTTCCTCTGTGCCAGCCACAGACTGCCCTGCATCTGCAGCATCTCTCATTTTTGGAAACTTATTCTCTAGCTGCTTGAATAACAAAGACCCTGCTGAACAACTGAATGTTAACTCAGCATTCCAAGAGAAACAGGATACACAGAGTCTTTGTGCTCTACTGCTGTTAATGTGGTACACAGCAAAGATACAGTAGTCCATCACTGGTGCAGTTAAGAGTATACTACACTAGAGATACACAACTATCAATCATTGATGCACAGTGTGTAATGCATAAGGGTGCTCCAATCTCCATCACTCTTGCAGTCTGTTACATGCTGAAGCTGCACTAGTTTATCATTGATACATTTAATGTGTAACACACAAGGATACGCTTATCCCTACTGGTGATCAGTTTGAAACACACTAAGAGTGCACTGGTCTCCATCTCTCCTGCAAGTAGTGTGTTATACAGATAGGGTGCACAAGTCTCTTGCTCTTACATATAGCTAACATACCATTCCTGAAAAACTATATTTCACCTTTATTTCTCACATTAACGGATGCTGTGTTTAGCTCTGCAGCCAAATTAGGGATCCCCAGCAATCACAAAATTGGGGGAATTTACTTATTAAAAGGTACATTTTCCCAGTTTTGCTAAAACAAGACCAACATCATTTCCCTGCAAAGATTGCTGCCACGTTGTCTGTAGACACTTTAATGTTGCTGTTCACTAAGGTATGCCACAAGGGCAGAGCTACCAACAAAACATCCTTTACTGAAGACAATCAGCACAGAACTCACAGCAGTGCCTGCTGCAACAACATTTCCAAAGCTGTAACATACAGTGGTAAAAAGAACAAACCCATGCAAACCATTAACTATCTAATTGTGTTGTGCCAGCATTTAACTTTCTATAAATGTGTAATTATACAATAAATTAATGGTTTCAGAGAAACATACTTCCACTGTCATAAATATAATCAAACATAAATTTACTCATGTTCCTAGGTCCTCCCACTACAAACCCCTAAACTGAACATCCCAACAGTACCCATTCCAGGCACTCTAATTCCCATGGACCTTCTCTCCAGATAAGCTTTGTACATAATCTTATATCCCATAAAACAGCTGTTACTTTAACTGTGCACAGCCATTAGTATATTGATATACATATTTTCTGAACATGAACATTAACACAGGCAGATAACACTTCCTGACCACAACAGTAGCTGCAACTACATCTTGTTTTCATCGTGTTTTCAGTATATTATATTTATGTAGGTTTTTTTAATCTTGATTCCTTTATTAGGTTCCCCATCTTCATGTCTCTGTACTCATGTGGTCTCACATGTTGAATTCCTATAGGTACAGCAACTTGTTTTTATTGAAATTCAAGTCATCACCTCTGACCTCTCTCTGGATTGTTTTCAATGATCATAATTCAGCTGTTCTTATCCTCTCCTATCTCACTTTGGATACACTGTATTGAAATGACCTAAGTTTAGGGCTCGTGCAACATCACAAATGAGATCTTTGGAATGCATGAACTGCCTCCACAGAGCAATTCCATCCTTCCTCAAGGCACTCAACTCAATTTGAACTTAATTCAGCCCATTCTATACCACTACAAACAGAAGCCCTCTAGACATCAGATTCTTTTCAAGACTTGTGCAGTTTGCTCCACCACAACTGCATCATCTGAATTCATTGACGTGACCTCACTACAGCACCCATACTGAGGTTCTCATCCTCTACCTTATCCATGGATCCTCACAATAGCACAGCTATCATGCTGAGACTCTGATGAACTGGTTGTCTGAACAGATTACAGACTGCTTCTCCACTCTGGTTGCAAGTGAGGACTGTGATATTCCCACTACTCTTAGAAAACTACACTGTCCAAATGATATTCTGACTCAGACCTTCACTTTGGGACACCTCACAAAGATCTATGTTTCTGGATCACTTGGTGTTTTGCTCCACAGGATTATTTTTCCATCTTCTGATAGCTTCTACAGAGACTTAAGTATTGCACATCTTCTGCCCAAATATCTCACAGCCTTTGTAATACAAGATTTACTTAACATGCTGCCCTACAGTGAAATAAATGCCTGTGCAGCTTTTTGTTGGTGGACTCCTGATCAGTTAATAATACAAATCCATGAATCTTGAAATGCTCTTAGCATACTCTAAATGTCCTCAGTGGTGTATTCTTTGTTGAAATCACCAACTCACACTACAACCTCACCTTTCCATTCCCTGACATGTACTTTCATTTCAGTTCTGTATCACTCAATCTTTCTTCTATCTCCAGCATGCAACCTTTGTCTCCATTGGCACAACCTATCACTCAACTCCCCATGAATTTAGCTGCTCTGCATGTCCTTTAGCTTCACATTTCTCTTCAGATGGGCTTTCACCAAACTCCATCTGCAATCGGACTGTTGTGCCACTCCCTGCACCTCGATCACCACAGGTGCCCTCACAAAGCGGCGACCCCGTCTTTGCTGTACTCTCAACCAAGTTTTATTTTCTCTTTCATTTTCAGGTGCTGGAATAGCACTATCAATTCCTTATTCTCTACGACCACTGTTAGAGATATAGAGAGCATCTCTGGTCTATGCACAGTAGCCGTTTTGGTATCTCTCAAATCCACTTGACAGTGAATTGTTTGGGTGAGCCCAGTGAATACCAAGACTCCAATGATTCCTGCATTTCTTCATTGGCCATTGCTACAATTCTTTGAAACACTCAGAGCCTCAGTCTGGGTGACTCAATCCAGTCCGTGTCCTATGCCCATGCTTCTGGCGCATAACTATGATAGGTAACTGGGCCTTTCCAGCTCCACTGGAAACCCAACAGTTTATCTCCCCCCAGCTGGAGAGTCCCTCCTACAGAGATGTCCAACACCATTTTACAGTGCCTCTTCAGAAAGTATTTATGATACACATCCTGGTCTAAAACAAACCAACTTGCAGCAGTACAAATATGCATGCTTATAATGGAGTTCTTAATTAATAAGGCTGTTTTGAGTGTATTTTCATTATTTTCCTCCTTAGATGTGCAATAAACTCCATTCAATGCACCCACTTCCAACTCTTAATTATCCATTTCCAGTGTGTGAATGGCACTCCAGCAGTACTCCTCACTTTTGCCTCTTGTGACCAAGGCAAACAGGGACTACCATCCTTGCCAGCAGTTTCTTTCTTCAGGGACTTCTGCCTCCATGCTAATAGGCTCTATTCTGAGGCTGTTAGAGCACGAGGCCATCTTGAAGGAGATTCCAAGGCTCATGTAACATCCATTGCAAGGCCTCCTACCTTTAGTACCCATATGACCCACAACCTTCCTGCATTTAGTGGATTTCCCAGCGAACTGACCTGTAGTGTCCACGTGACTCAGCTGAGAAGAACACTATGCCGCCATTCCTATTTCTGTGGCTTGTTTCCTGCTTGCACCTCACGATCAGGCCCTGAGCGAAGTTAAGTGTCACTTCCATACTGGTTACTATCCTACACGGTCCTTTGAACATTAGATCCAGTGTGTCAAACCTGAATTCTTAATTGCCAGCCCACACACCAAGTAGTCCCACAATGCCCATTCTAAAATGACATGCAGATTGCACATTTTAGTCATTGTCTTTAACGGGGTTGTGTTCAACCATTTTCTCCCGTCTCAAGCTTCACATGCCAAACTTGCAGCACTCAAACATCTCCCAAGAGTTGTCCAGCCCAAAAGTAGGCCCTTCGGCCCATCACATCCATGCTAACTATTTGCCCATCTACACTAATACCATTTGTCCCCTTTAGGTCTGTATCCTTCTATGCCTTGCCTATTTAAGTGCCTGTCTAAATGTCTCTTAAATGTAGTGACTGTATCTGACTCCGCCGTCTCCTCTGGTAGCACGTTCCATATATGAACCATTCTCTGTGTAAAAGACTCTCTCCTCAAATCCCCTTTTGCTGCTCGACCCACTGAGTTCCTCCAGCAGATTGTTTCTTGCTCACTTCCTCTCACTTTAAACCCATGCCTTCTTGTTTCTGATACCCCCAAAACAGTAAAAAGATCCTGACTATCTGCCCTTTAGTGCTTGCTTTCAAGGTTTTCAGTGTCCTTATGAAAGACTCCTCCATAATTTGTTATACTTCTACACTCCCCAGCACCTCAGATGTCTTGGGCTTTACAACCAGCAATGTGGCCTCTTTTTGCATGTGGCCTCCTTGATCTGTTTTGTATTTTTCCCCAAGACCTTGAGAATATTATTTGCTCTCAGAAACATCTCCTCTAGTTCCACGTCTAGACAAATGGCTGAGACCTTTCATTTCTCAAGCTTGCCGATATATGTGCCATGTCCACTGCCTCCCATCATCACTCCTCTGCCTAGTGAACCCCATTATCTAACACTTCACATCAAAACAGAAAAGATAGTAAATATGCAGCAGGTCAGGCAGCATCTGTGAAGAAAGAAACAGAGAATGTTTTGGGTCAAAGACCCTTCATCAAACTCTTTCCACAGATGCTGTCTGCCTTTCTGAATGTTTATAGCTGTTTCTGGTTTTATTTCAGATTTTCAGCATCTGCAGTTGTTTCATTCTCCATTACTTTACGCTCATTACCGCTCTGCTAATCCCTCAAGAAGCAACATCCCAAATTTGTTGCCAGTGTGGCTCTTTTGTGTTGCTGATCATCAAGGTAGGTATCAAGCACTGAGCTGCCAACAACACATCCCTTATTGAGGGCAATCACTGCTCAACTAACAGGAGTGACTGGTACAACAATATATCCTGAGTCTATCACATGGTGCACACTCTTCTCAGAGGTGCACTCGCACTCATACACAGCACAGTACCGTTGAATCTTTGCTAATGGAAATTATGGGACACCATGTGAAGTGGTATCAACATTCTCCACAGCAGCATAAAAGGCTGGGATGGAGGTGAGGGAAAACACAGGGGAAGAGGGACATTTGTCTTCAGTGTGTGTGGCCACACACCGTCTCTGCAATCATCCTCACAAATTGAGTCTTGTGCCGCAAGTGGCCCCGGGTCACTGCAAGACACAGGCTCATTATTCAGGCAGATGGGAGCACACTGCTGAGCATGGTTTTGAAAATCTACAATAAGCACTGTGAGACCCAGCAATAATGTAACAAATATGCACAGGATTGAAAACTCAGGCAGGCATGTGCAGACAGCAACACATCGATGTCCCAAATGGGACTCTTTAATTCACGCCTCCTCGCCAACCTACTCTTTGTTTTACTGGGAGTACTAGACAAGGACTATAGCCTGCAGATTATAGCTCCAAATTAGCAAAGCTGTGCACTGCACACATTGATGACAACATCATGTGCATGAGTGATGCTGGCAAAACGTAAGCCATGCTAAGGTGATTAGTGTCAGAAGTGGGACTTACAGATAAAAGTGGGTCCAACTTCTAGGCCTGAGGTTGCATTAGTAGTCTCCGTCACTGCTGCAGTTAGTGTGGAACACACATTGAAGGTGCACTGGTCTCTATCACTGCTTCTCTTGGGACGTGCTTCTATGAAAAGTCGAGTTAACTACTGGTTAGTAATCATGCAACATGGTTAGTGGTCACAGGCTAGTGTTAAATACAACACAACTGGTGATCATCCAACACAGTGATCATCCAACACAATGACCATTCAATGTCATTAGTGATCATATAACACAGTCTTTGAATGAACAACCCAGTTAGTAATCATGCAACATAGTTATTGATAACATAATTTGTTTATTTATGGCATTAATAATCATATAGCAATGTTATTGATCACACAACATGGTTATTGATCACGTGATACTCTGGTTATTGATCACTTGATGTAACTTCTTTTTTGCATTGTTAAATGTTGTAAAAAGTTCCCTTTCTTGTTTTGTTTGGTATGATTGCTTGGAAAAGATTTTACCCTGTTCATTAGACCTTTAAGGTGCAACAATTCAAACCTATGTCACACTCTGTTGTCAACCTCATGTACTACAAATGTGTTTTAATTCTTTGAGTATTCAGTGTCTTTTTCACCTTTTGAATGCATGTCTCCTGTCATGTAAAATGAATTCTGTAAATTTTGAATGATGAATTTTTTTGTAGAAGTACAAAGAGAATTCCAAACTCAACAACGCATTCAGTCAGCTTTCAATTAATTCAAAATAGGAATGCACATTGCAGACTTTAAATTTTTATGCAAGAATGTCTTTACATTCAAATGAACAGGGAAATTGAGTGCCAAAGAAACAACTATAATGTCACTAGGTCTCTAGTTCAGTGAGGGGAAGTTTTCAGGTTTAAAATTTGTCAGGGTTGGCTCAGGATGTTAAACCCAACCCACCAACTAATTCTCTTTAATGGGTGGAAGTAGAGGTGGGAGGAAACAAACAACCAATCCACTTCCACAAGGTGAATTATCCAGTTAAATATTATAATAAGCCTGTGTGCCTCAATTTTTCCAAAATTTTACACTTATTCCCAGCTGGCTGAGTTTTTCAGGCTCTGGGTGACTCAGGAGCTGAAGGGAGATGCTCCCTGCCACAACCAGGAGATGTGCCTTTCCATTAAAGCAACTTAACCCATGATCTTTTATTTCCCATAAAGGTGACTTCTCAGTAATTTGGGTTTCCCAGTAGTTCTCCAGTGTTAACCATGTTGTAAATTCTCTGACCTAAAAATTCACATTGACATACAATGGTCAAAATGGCCCTGCACATGGGGATCCACATCAGAATTCCCAGTCCAGACAGGAAACAATTTTCACGAATAAGCATCGCAATTTGTGGTCTTTGGTGCAGACATCAACAGCTAGGAATTCTGGGAGTTATGTGTGCTATCTTCCACCGTGGTTGGAGCACTTAAAGCAATGCTTTGCCTCTGGAAGTTGTGCTGGATGCACAGGAAGGTTTGAGTACCCAGGAGCGTCGAGGTGATACTGCTCAGCACAGCACTGAAGAACATGGATACCAAGAGAAAGATTCAGGGTGCTCAGAACACCCGTGTCTGCTCCCCCAAAAACATAGAACTTACCTGAATAATGATCAGTTCTGGTCCCTTGTTGCATCCAAGTTGAGCCCATTAAAACCTTCCACATTGGACACCACAAGAAAGATGAAGGTAAGGTTGGTACACTTTAAGGGATGCATCAAGTCCTATGTGTATGAGCCTGGACTTGCTTTCCTCTGCACAGCACACACTGTTTATTCATTATGCAGCCACTCTCCAATGTGGCATCTGCAACATCCAATATACATTGCACAACAATCGTCACTTCTGCTCCCCAGTATCTTCCATGTGTAAGCACATTATGCGTATAAACATGGGCACAGTCCTGAGCTGTATTGTGTGTGTGTGCACTGATGCAGTGGGTTTTTACAACCCAACCCAATCCTGTGGCTCCATAAAAAAATTGCAATGTGCAATTGAGTTTCTACGCCATTGTCGTTAAGATTAGTGGATGAGCCTTATTTGCAGAGGATGCTTGACTGAGCAGTCTCGCACTTTCTCATTAATTCACTTCAAGTCAAAGCAGCCTCACTGCAAATTAAAAAATCTTGGGAAGATGTCAACCAGAAAGGCTGTGTTTGTAGATATTTAACTCAGCTCCAAACACTGCTGTCTGAGCAGCAATGCTACACTGATACAATCTTTCTTTTAAGGAGATTTTACTGTCTCTGTTATTTCCTGGTAGTTCGGACACAGCAGAAACAATAAACTTATCACCTTCACCGTAAATTGCTCCACAATCTAAAGTACATGAAAATGATTACAACAGGAATACTAAAATATTGGCAGAGGCATTTGTCATCTGGCCCAGGACATCTCTTCCAGAGAAGTAGGAATTAAAAAACTGGCTGCAGGATATACTGGAAAGTTGTTTAGGGACTGATTTGAATTCATTCCTTTCCTAAAATTCATCACTTCTTCACCACTCTCTCCTGAACAAAGTAATGCCTTAAAATCTACCTCATTTACCAAGCTTTCCTTCACCTGTTGGGATTATAAGTAATTCTGAAGGTACTTACACGAAACACAATGAACAATTCCTACTTACTGATTATGACACACAAGGAGGCCATTTAGCTGATCAGATTCGTGCTGGCTTCAGCAGAGCAATCATTTTACTCCAATCCTTTACTATAGCATAGTTGCTACACTGATGAAAATTGTTGCTATAAAGACAGGTGCTGGCTGCCTGTCATAAGGATCTTCCAAACCCCACTTGAATAGAAACTTTATACTGCATTAGTGAAGTCTATGTGTAAAGATAAAGGGGGTCTCTTTGCCATGTTACAGAGCAGCCTCTATATACAAGTACGGTATTACCTTATGGTCTGTTAAACTGATGTCTGCACACATCTGGGGGTTCCGCTCCAAGTTACACACCATTCAAACTCAGAAATATTTTCCTGGTACTTCACTGTGACTGTGTCTAAAACCTGGAATTCCCAACCCAACGGCACTGTGGGAGTACCTTCAACAGAAGGACTGCAGTGGTTCAAGACAGCAACTCAAGACCACTTCCCCCAGGGCTGTTAGGGATGAGCAAAAAATGGTGGCCTTACTAGTGATGCTCAGATCCCAATAAATAATTTTAAAATCTTTATATCCTCTCTTTGCCTTTCTACTTTTATTTTTAATTTCACTCCTACACTTTTCAATTGTGTCCAGAATTTCTGTTGTATTAAGCTTGCAGTGTCTGATATCCGCTTCTCTTTTTTGTTTATTATACTTTTTATGTACCTAGTGATCAAGGGTCTCTAGATTTGGTGGCTTTTTTTATGGGAACCTTGAACCCCTTGAATCCCTGTGTTTAACACCTCCATTGCTCCAAGACTGATTTAGCTTCATGGATGTATTTCCAGGCCAGTCCACTTTTGCAATTCACTTCACAGTCCAGTAAAATAGGGCTTGCTCCAAGATAAAATCTTTACTCCTTTATTTTTATCTCTTTCCATAACAATAAATGTAACTGAATTATGATCACTGCCATAAATTGCAGTCCCATTGATTCCTTCCACTTGCCCAGCTTCATTCCCCAAAACTAAATCCAGAATTTCCTCCCATGTTGTTGGACTTGCTGCACATTGGCTAAAAAAAAAGCTCTCTGGCCTGCAGTTTGGGAACTCTGTGCCTTCTACTCATTTTACATTGATTGCCCTCCAGTCACTATTTGGGTAAATGAAATCTCCAACTATTACTGGCCCTGATGCTTTTGCATTTTTCAGTAATTTGCCTACAAGTTTGCTCTCATCTCTCCCTCAGACTGATTGGAGGTCTATAGTGCGTTCTCAACACTATCATTGTCCCTTTCTATTCTTTGTAGGTGTCTATAAACTGCATTAGGGTGCGGCTTGTGTGGTGCATTGCAGGAGTTCCGTATTCTATGTCATTTGAGGTGGCATGCCTAATAATTGGTAATAGGTCTATTATCGTTACATGTACCGAGATACAGTGAAAACATAGAACATAGAAGAGCACCGCACAAGAACTGACCCTTTGGCCCACGATGTTGTGCCAAACTAATTAAGCTAATGATGCCTAATTAAACTAATCCCTTCTGCCTGCACATGGTCCATATCCCTCCATTCTCTGCAAATTCACGTACCTAACTAAGCCTCTTAAAAGCATCTATCATATTTGCCTCCACCACCACCCCTGGTGGTGCATTCTAGGCACCCACCACTCTCTATATAAAAGACTTGCCCTACACATCTCCTTTGTTCGGAAGAGCTTTGTTTTGCATACCATCCAGATAGATCATAAGCATAGCAAGGGAGTACAAGAATAACAGAATGAAGAACATAGTGTTAAAGTTACAGAGAAAGTGCAGTGTAGGTGGATAAAAAAGGTGCAAGGGCCATGATGAGGTAGACAGAGAGATCAGAAGTTCACCTTTATCATACAAGAGTCTTATAACAGCAAGAAAGAAGCTGTCCTTGACCTGATGGTGTGTGTTTTCAAGCTTTTGTATCTTCTGCCTAATGGAAGGAGGGACAAGAGAGAATGATCGGTGTGGGAGGGGTCTTGCATTACATTAGCTGCTTTCCCAAGGCAGCAAAAAGACTAGACAGAGTCAATGGAGGGGAGGCCAAGTTTCATGATGGATTGAGCTGTGTCCACAACCTTCTGCAATTTCTTGCAGTCTTGGACAGAGCAGTTGCTGTACCAAACTGTGATATATCCAGATAGGATGCTACTGGATCCAAACAGACATGATACTAGCATCTGTACAGTGCATGATATGGAGAGAATTGTTGTAGGATTCTCATGGTGTTATTTTACAGAAGTCTGTATGTGTCATTAGACTGTGTTATTAGGATGGGAAGGGGGTTGTCTATCTACATTGTGTTACAAGACACTGGTTTCCTCAGTTAAGGCGTGCTCATGTTATAATCGGTCTGCATTCTATTACACGGAAGTATGTATGCTGTACTGCAATGTGCCTGTATTCTATAATATAGGTCAACTTTATATTGAGTAGCAGGGCACCTATAAATTGTGTTAAAGTATGCAAAATGTTCTGCATTACAGAATACTTGTAAAGTTGGTTGCAGAGCCGTGCTATGGTGTTACATGGGACCCTGTTTCAGATCAATTTAATACTGAGTTTCTAGATCAACAAGGGATTTTCCATCAATACTTTGTCACAATTGCATTCTTCTGCACCCCTACAAATCCATTATTATTGTCCTCCTCTCCAACCAGTTTCTGGACTTTCCTACTTCCATACCACACGTCTGATCCTCCACTTGTCACTGTGACCATTGACTCACTCTATCTTTACTGCATGTCTAACTACGTTGCTTGTTTGAAATCAGCACTGTTTCCCTCCCTGCTATTTTCTTCATTACTGTCCTCATCCAGAAACATTTGATGAATTTTAAGAACTTCCTCAAGAATGCTTTTGGAGAAATGGTGGATGGGGAGGGGAGGCAGTGCAATATTAAACACTTCAAATATCCAAAACACTACCAGCTGCCAACCACCCTCTGGTTTTTAATGAGGTGGAGTCATGGGTAGATAACTTTACTGCTACAAGAAGTTATAAAATAGTTTAAGGGAGT